>CAKNEU010000002.1:600000-831539 GCA_930272665.1 Mariannaea elegans | reverse complement strand
CCCCCCCCCCCACCCCCCCCCCCCCCCCCCCCCCCCCCCCCCCCCCCCCCCCCCCCCCCCGTGATGTGCTCATACCTCCTCTTCTCTCTTACCACAACCCTCTCTGTCAATTTTTATGACTGATAATAAGTAAACCAGAAAAAGAAAAGAAGGGGAGACAATTTTTCCTCAGTGTGCCCGCCAATTTGTACACTCCATGAGTTTCTAGACAACCCGTCCAAAGTATCTTTTTTTTTTCGGAGGGGGGGCCAGGTTGGTATTGTTCATGGGATGCCACCTGCACCGATGCAGGCTCTATTCCCTGAGGCTGCAGAGCCAAAGAGGTCCGGTCTTTAGGCTCCCAATCATTCTTCGTCTTCCAAACCCGCCATGCTCAATAAGTCCTACCAGCCCTGTCCAGTCCGTGAGCACCTGACCCAGGTTATTCCTGGCTGCACGAAGCCAGTTGGGATGAGCCACGTTTTCCCCATCCATGATAATGGATGGGTTCAGGTTGCAGTCGGAACTCTGCTTCCAGCTTGGGGGCTTCCGATTCAGCCTGTCAAACCGAGTCATAGCCAACTAAGATAGCATCTCGCTGCTCGCACTGAAGCGACTGATTAAAATGCTGTGGGCGACGCAGATTCTTAACATGTCTCAGGCTTAATCAGCGTCTGAGATGATTGTACTTGGCAGGCAGTTGTCAGTGTACTTGCCGCATTCGATAAAGAGTTAAGAAACATATCAAATGGATATTGATGTTAAGTGAGAGAGCTCTTCCTTCGACTTATGAATGAGATAACCAAAAACTATCAGTTACGAACCCCTAGTCGTTTGACTACTCACGAACAATACGTATTAGAATGTGTGCTAGGGGATGCTCCAACTTTCATAACAAACAGTCTCACTGGATATTTGAAATATCTCAAATGATTCCCTGGTAACCCCCGTCTAAAAGAAGACGTTAAGGACGGCGATTGTAGCTTTCGAGTTATCAACTGATGACATTCTTGTCTCATGACATAATCCTGGCATTCTGTCTCCTCTATGAGCCAATCGTATGGCGCATTGTGACTATTTACTACTACTCATTACATCTGTTCTTCGCTCAATGTCTTTTTAAGGAGCGTCCTGCTCAACGCCATGCACCGGGGATGCGTGCAATCACAACACTCAATTTCGCCTCTCCAGGGATGATTTCCATGTCGCTATTTAGTGGTTGAACCACTCAGTTGTGTCTCTCGCCCCCAAACCGTTCAGAGCTCCCGCAACGGCACCAAGGATCCCTATTCCCCAGGACAAGGGACTTGCCCGAACTTTGCCACAGACCCCATTACCAGCCTCATCTATAGCACGATAGTGTATGCCCCGATAGTTTGAGCACATTCGATTAGCTAATACAGTCACACACCACTCTAACCTGCAGCATTCAGCTGCTACATACTCCAATTATCCCCAATCGAGCTTGTCACTGATCAATGAGTGTTCTTGATATGGGTTGCTAAGCCACTGTCAAACAATTTCCATCTAGACGCCTCCTTGCTTTTCACATCGAGAAATTGTGCCGCCTGCTGGCGGTCAGTAGGTCTCATGCCAATCT
Source organism: Mariannaea elegans (assembly GCA_930272665.1). Classification (NCBI taxonomy): domain Eukaryota; kingdom Fungi; phylum Ascomycota; class Sordariomycetes; order Hypocreales; family Nectriaceae; genus Mariannaea; species Mariannaea elegans. The sequence continues at coordinate 829,960 of CAKNEU010000002.1, read as the reverse complement.
CCAGACTGCTCAATGACATGTTCTTAGTCAGGGACTCCGTTTTCAACACAACTCCAGCCAAGCTTATACCTTGTCATTCGATCCCTACATCTCGGTCAGTCATGGCCATTTGTTCGGTGAGAAGCACAGTGGGTCGATGGGACTACAGAAGCCTTCCAGAAGTCCTCGGCCCTGTCTCCCAGCCGCCACGATACATTATACCGTGTTGACTGACGATCGGATCCGTGTACACACTGTACCGACGGCGGGACGCATCCGATACAGGGATCAGTCCCAAGGCACCGTTCTAGCCATGAAGGTTAGCTACGTACTCCATATTCCGTCGAACGTCCCTTCGTCTATGTTTCGTACCCAAGCACAGTAATTTGTGGCAGCCCTGATCCCATGAAGCTAGTCAGTGGACGAGAGGAACCGCCACCAACTCCCGTTCCCTCCACCCCTTCAGGGGTAGTGTGGAGGTCCTGCCTTAGCACAGGTTCTCACACGTGTGGCGGCTTGCGTTGTGCCTAATCAAATCTCGTACCGGCGCCGTACCTTGCATTAGTCAATTTTCCCTGCCAAAATCAGTTCCTGAAACAGGAGAGGATTTACCATCAGAGAGGTTGAAGGCTACCACTACAGACCGTTCAATGACGGTCCACATGTGGCTTTCTCAGCCTTTCATTACTGTGATCTGAGTTTGGAACCTTTCTGAGCCAGCCTATATTCACCCATGCCACAGCTACACTAAAGGCTGCTGCTATCTGGGCATCCCTATACCTTCAATCGGGTCATATTGCGTGTTCGCCGCATCATGTGACTGCTTCAAACACCCAACAATTCGGATGCCCTGCCTAGATCAGCAGACCACCACTCGCCATGTGTAACCATGTGGTAGGGCCCGTTCAGGTGATGTTGGAAGCACACCTGCCAACGCAAGGGTATTCCAGGCGTGACAGCCATTCGCCCAATGCGGGTTTTGACACGAATCCCCGAGCATCTTCCCAACCTTCGGTGCAAGGTTCGCAGTATTTTGGTTGGGGCATTGGCAGTGAGATCCAGAAGCCCATAGCTCCCTAAACCCTTGCCCCGGATTGCGTCCCGGCGAGGCGTTTCGCGGAGGCTGCCTTGGGGTGACAATTGACGCCCCAATTAGCTTGGGGCGATCACCAGTTGCTGTGAGTACCAAGAGGCCTCATCAACCCAAACAACTCCATGGACAATTTGAAGCTTCGACATTCCATCCATGTTTAGGATCAGGTTTCAATACCTGACGCAGATGATTTACTTGCCGTCACGCCGTTGATCAACAATGGCTACGCAAGACTGCGCGTAATCGTATCTCTGTGATAGCAACCCGTATCAGTTGAAGAAAGCCGACGACCTGATGAGATGAGGATCCTTCTTGGCATCGAAAATGGTGGGCTGTCGCCGAATCCACCTATCGGATTCAAGGCACAGATGAACTGGGGGCTAGTACCCAACGGAAAGGTTCAGCCGGGGCATGCCCCTATTACCACCCTTCCAGAAGACTCCTTCGAAGGCTCCAACTCTAGATCGCGATCACAGACCCAAACGATCGTGTAGGTATCAACCCCATTGCATGGAAATGGCCCTATCATGTCAAACAATTTCCGATATGCCAGTCAATGCATTACCCATCAATCCCGTATCCAACCCTAGCAGAAACCGTGCTTATAATAATGACCAGAATGAATCGGGAACGCTGTCGCACAATTATTCGTCAATCTTAATCCGCTCTGTGCTGGAAATTATCCAGCACCCCAGAGAGTCGCCGAGCTGTCAGCCCCAGTGTGGCCGTTTGGGCGGATTGAGAGCCAGGATGGCTGGTGTGGTTGGGATGGGGCCTCGTGGCACCGGGGAACGCCTTCCGCATTGCAGGGCATCCGTGTTCAACTCGCTTGGTAATTTTAAAAATTTTCGTCCCTAATATCTCCCCGGTTCTTGGGCCACCTTGTGGAGAACAGGACCTGGCTCCTAATTAAGTAAGTGGTCTTCTGGAAGGAGACGATCTGCAGTGCGAAGATGTTCTCTTCAGAAGCCCACCTGCCCATCGTTCGAGCCGGGTTGAGCTCCCGGTAATGGGTCGAGTCAAGGCAACGGGGCTAAGGCTCCAACCGCCGCCGCGCCGTCCTCCCGAAATGATCGATATCGACGATCTGGACGCCTTTGGAGTCCAATATTATTGTGAAGTGTTGTTAATTCCGGCGGGCTTGCAATGGCCAGTTAGATGCGCGTTCTACAGTAGTTTCGCGTTTTTGCCCGTAATATAAAGTTTCTCGTTCTAGCTCGCAAGGAGGGGGAGAGGAACTGGCTGACTCGTTGGAGAAGATCCTTGTGAGTGTAGTCTTTCAGGTTCCATGCCGGGTGGAAATCCCGTCGTCTAGGAAGTGTTGTAACACAATGCTTCTCTCTGGTCACTTATGCAGCTATAATCACTATTCCCGCGAAAGGAGCCATATGCGGACATGAATCCGGGAGAGCTACCAGTGTAAGTGAGACTCGAACGCTGAGGTCTCGTACTGAAGAGGTGTCAATCCATAGGCATGGGTCTAGAATCCGAGGTGACACGACCGGCGACAGAGTGAGAAGATGGTTGAGAATGTCGTGCCATGTACCCTCATCGGTCAATGGAAACAATCGCCGCAGGAGCGCATGAGCTACGGTGCTGTTGCTGTATTTGGAACCCGAATTCGAGTTCGCTCTTGTGCGCCAGTCCAGGGTAAGCCACGGCAGACTGCTGTGCAGCAAGGCAAGGTAACTTTAGTGTCCGACGGATAGGCCCTGTCATGGAGGGTGGGCATAGTATTTTCTATACTTCGAAATTCTCCGACTGCATTGCATGATTCCTGCTGCTGCTTGGGAGTTGTCCTAGTGAGAGGGCCAAGCTATTAAATGTCGGTGTGCGTTAATCAGCTGCGTTTGACGCTGGTTGATGAACCGGTATCGGCGTGTCTTTCGTTACCTGAGTCGGGACAGTACATGTAAATCAACAGCGTTAAGATAATATAACCAGGAGGAGGAAATAAAGGTCAAAAGACCACATATGAAAACAACTCGCAACGACTGAGAGTACTGGTTGTAAATTCCAACAAAATTGTACCAAATTTGTAAGACTGAATTTACTATAGGTTAGGCAAGTCACAGAAGGTGATTGTTAGCTAGATACTAGTGGCCTAGAAGGGGACACCCTAAATACAGGACTCTGGCCGCCTAAGTTGCAAGGGATAGTTACCTATTATCGCTTAAAACTTCACGACACACTGAAAGCGAAGCCGTACCACACTAACTGGAGCTCTCATCTCGCATACTTCCGGATCGAGAGAGCTCCCTCAGCCCCACAAGATACTGTGCCACCTGTTCAGCCTCATTCCCCCACCATCGCCGCTGACGCAGTTGCATCGACAGAGCAACGTTCTCAAAGCCCCTTACCAACCTCCTCATTCCCCAAGAACCGCTAGTCCCATACGAAGAAATCGACAGGATCACGTCGCCTGGAGCGTATCGATTACACAATGTCCATCATTCAGCAGCACACAAGCGCTACGCTGAGCGACGCTTGGCGAACCATCAACATTGATGCCTTGACCGAGGACTCCAGCCTCAACTTCGATACTTCAACCCTCCACCCTCCACAACCCGAGATTAGCGAAACCGAAGTGCGACAGATTAATGGCCAAGTCAGGCAGCTTCTGCGAGGAGGCGATGCTGAGGGCGCGCTGAGAGGGTGCCTGGAGACACCCGTTTACAATGGCGATGACGCTGCTAAGGTACATACAAGTTCTGAACACGGAAAGGGGGTGACAGAAGCAGCGTCAATGGAAGGAGCTAACAAATGCGATTTGGAAAGGATGCACACCTCCAGACAATTATCGAGGTCCTTCAATCGATCAAGGCGAGCGAAATGAACCCACTCCTGAAGAGCATTTACGGAACCGAGGGCGGTAGCGAGTGCCTGGACGTGTTAATGAAATATATGTAAGTTCTGCCATCCGGACTACTCGGGCATTCTTTAATGATTATGCCGCAGTTACAAGGGAATGGCCAGTGGCGGAAGCTCTTCGAGATTGGCAAACAAGGAGGCTCAGGGGTTTAGCCAAATCGGAGGGCGACCTGGTGGCGCGAACGAACCTGCAACGGCCGCGATGAGTGTGCTATTGAGTTGGCATGAGAAGGTTGTCGAGGTTGCTGGACTGGGCTGTATCGGACGTACTATGACGGACTGGCGCAGGGTGTAGATATCGAACTGGAGTTGCCTACTGTTGGGTTGAGGCAGGGTCGCATAGACTTGAACAAGCTTTGACGAAAATCAAATGCGTATCGGTAGTTTCTACATGTCTATTATGAGCTAGGAGTTTTGCCACTAGCACGCCTGATACCTACCCCAAAATGAGCTCTCCTTAACATCCAAGGTGAAGGTACTTGGCAGCTTGTTGTACTCATACATATACTAGTAATCCGCTGCCCAAGCGGCCGGATTTAAACTGCCATTTGATTTCTACATTGATAATACATGATTGTAGTCCTAGGGACCCGCGGGCGAATCACTTTTGTTCTAGGATATCCTTCAAGTTCACCTCACCGCTTCCCCTGGCTAGTGGCTTTGGCTGGTCTTCACCCTCATGCCACCCTATCATGTAAATAATTCTGAACGTGGCGGGTATAGTACCGTCGGGATTGCCATGAAGCTCTCTATAGATTGCATCTCCCGCGAGAAGAGTATCTCGTTGGATAGCACCCATCTCTCTACCAATGATAGCATTTCCCTCGCCCATGGCCTGAAGGTCCTGCATCAGGGCAAACATATCAGGGTAATCCACAATGATATCATCAACATCCACGGTAAGCATTTTGAAACCAGCTTTTTGAAGGAGGCCGCCGACATCTCTTACATCGGCTAGTGGTGATACGTGTGGAGACATACCACCGCGCCTTTCCTGCTCAGCAAGCTGCAATGACGTTCGCAGCTCGAATAGCGTGTCTCCTCCAAGCATGGCGCCGATAAAAGGGCAGTCAGGCTTGAGCACGTTGTTGATGTGGGATAGAACTCCAGGCAGATCGTTGATCCAATGCAGGCTCAGAGAACTCATGACCAAGTCGAACGAGCTGGGCCCAAAGGGAAGGGACTCTTCATCGTCAATGACTTGTCGAGTAATATTGAGCTGCTTGTTGAAATCCTCATCGACATCTCGGTATAGTAGGGACTGGGATGATTCTGCAGCCACCAATTCGGTGATTCGAGTGGCCAATGGAGGGGAGACGGGCATCACCGGATCAGGATCAGGGTTCTCACGGACCAGAGCTCGTGCTATGTTGCAAGAGTTGGCACCGAGATCGAGGACTCGAGGAAAATGGCGATTGATGTCCTAGAGGTCATGTTAGAGGGGGATGGACAACGTGAAGTGGGCGAATTGAGAGATTCTTGTACCAGCAGACGCTCTGTTAGTCGCATTGCTACCTCATCCTTGAGATAGTCGGCCTGACGACTTTCCTCAGGATTAGCAGCGATGCGCTCTTTCTGAAGCCATTTGATCCGTCGATTGAAGACCTGGAAGCGGGGGGCTCCCGCAGCTTGGACGGCATAGAAGCGACGGCTGGCGACTGGAGCGCACACAGAGGCGGGCCGGGAAAGGGCGCGCAAGCTATGGCGCATTGTCGAAACGGTACGCGGGCATGCCTTCATGACACCCCGAGCCTGTAGAGAAAGCCTACAGACAGGGGATTTGGAGCGATAAATGATAGGGAGGGAGAAAAGGCACTGAGTGGACGTAATGGATTGAAGTCATGATGAGTTATGTCGAGCTCTTCGGTGGGATGCGGATATGAGAAGCACGGACCACATAACGCACAACGCCCTGTTGAATTAAGCTGCTCAAAGGAGGCAGGATACGTACTGTAATAACTTACGAAGTAAGGTAGTGAGTTGAGTGCCCCAAGGCCTGCGTCTACGCCCAATACGTAAGAGTGCGCCAGCGCGAACACCAACCTAAAGGAAGGGCACACCTCCGTCCACTCTATCCCCGTCTCCGCCTCTTCCACGTCTACCCACGACACCAATAACTTGCATTCTGCAAAGCATTCGCTGCATCCATCCGCGATCGCCACAGCTCGATCGTTTCCCTCCTCGTCCCTTGCTCTTCCTCCTGAAACCTTTCGACGCCTCCCGTACCCGCCTCTCGTCAGCCTACGAGCCCACGACCGCCCGCGCTTCCCGTACCTCCCGGTGCCTCGCCCCCCTCCACCCCCCGTCTACCAGCAATTCATGTGCGCCGCTTTTTGAGCTGCTTGGGCATCCTGGGCCGACTATGCAATCTATGCGATAGGCGTTTTACACCTTAACTGGGAGACCTATTAACCATTTTTTTGCTTTTTTACCCATCGAAAGCTCCTGGTTGCTGGCTGGCCTTCGCCGTTATACTACACCATCCGTCTAATTAGGGGCCGTTGGCAAATTACCTGCGCGGGGACCTCGAGATTCCTGGTTACCACCCCGACATTTCGCCCATCATGTCGTCCACCGGCGGCGGTTTCCTCGGCCGTTCGAGCAGCAGCAACTCGAATATGCGCGGCCTGGTACAGTTCATTGCTGATTTGAGAAATGCACGTGCTCGAGAGCTCGAAGAGAAGCGAATCAACAAGGAGCTTGCCAACATCAGACAGAAATTCAAGGACGGCAATTTAAGTGGCTACCACAAGAAGAAATATGTGTGCAAGCTGCTGTATATTTATATCCTGGGATGGAATGTCGACTTTGGTCACCTGGAGGCTGTCAACCTCATTTCTGCCAACAAGTACTCAGAGAAGCAGATTGGATACCTGGCCATGACACTCTTTCTGCACGAGAAGCACGAACTTCTGCACCTTGTTGTCAACAGTATTCGCAAGGATCTTCTCGACCATAACGAATTGTTTAATTGTCTTGCCCTCCATGCAATTGCCAATGTTGGAAGTCGAGAAATGGGGGAGGCGCTGAGCGGAGAGGTCCACAGGCTCTTGATTTCACCGTACGCTGCCACCTCTGCCTCTGTTGAGTAGTCAACACTAATATTTGGCATAGGGCTTCTAAATCGTTTGTGAAGAAGAAGGCTGCTCTGACGCTACTCCGACTGTATCGCAAACATCCTGATATCGTGTCCCCTCAATGGGCGGAGCGCATTATTCACCTGATGGACGACCCAGACCTAGGGGTTGCCCTCTCGGTCACGTCACTTGTCATGGCTCTGGCTCAGGACAACCTGGAACAGTATAAGGGTGCATACGCCAAAGCTGCGGCCAGATTGAAGCGTATCCTCATCGATGGAGAGTATACCACTGACTACCTCTACTACAAGGTGCCTTGCCCATGGCTCCAGGTCAAGCTCCTCAGACTGCTTCAGTACTTTCCTCCTGCTGGTATGTTGAATACAGCTACCTATCAGTTCGCCACCTCACTAAGTTGAACTCGCAGATGATACCCACGTCAGAGAAATGATCCGAGAGTCTTTGCAAAAGATTCTAAACTTGGCCATAGAGTCCAGCAAGAACGTCCAGCAAAATAACGCCCAGAACGCTGTTCTTTTCGAGGCCATCAACCTCATCATTCATCTAGATACCGAGCATGGTTTGATGAAGCAGATTTCCACGAGGCTAGGTCGCTTCATTCAGAGCCGAGAAACCAACGTGAGGTACCTGGGCTTGGAAGCAATGACACACCTTGCCGCTCGAGCCGAAACTCTTGACCCAATCAAGCAACACCAGGACATCATTCTCGGCTCCTTGAAGGACCGAGACATCAGTGTGCGCCGCAAGGGCCTTGACCTGCTATATAGCATGTGCGATGCCTCTAACGCCCAGGTGATTGTTGGAGAACTCTTGCACTATCTTCAAAATGCGGACTTTGCTATCCGTGAAGAAATGGTTCTTAAGATCGCCATTCTTACGGAGAAGTATGCTACCGATGTTCAGTGGTATGTTGATATCTCGCTTCGACTTATTGCCATGGCTGGAGATCACGTCAGTGACGAGGTTTGGCAACGAGTGATCCAGATCGTGACAAACAACGAAGAGCTTCAAATCTATGCGGCCCAAAACGCTCTTCAGTACGTCAAGTCAGATCACTGCCATGAGACCCTGGTAAAGATCGGTGCATATATTCTGGGTGAATTTGGGCACCTCATTGCAGACCAACCTCGGTGCAGTCCTATTGAACAGTTTATGGCCTTGCAGTCGAAGCTGACAGCGTGTTCTTCGAGTACCCGAGCCATGATTTTGTCTTGTTTCGTCAAATTTGTCAACCTGTTCCCAGAAATTAAGCCCCAGCTTCTGCATGTGTTCGAATTCCATAGTCACAACCTCGACTCGGAGCTACAGCAGAGAGCATGCGAGTACCTGACTTTGGCACGAATGCCCACAGATGACTTGCTGCGGACAATTTGCGACGAGATGCCACCTTTCCCTGAAAGGCAGTCTGCGCTTCTTTCACGACTTCATCAGAAGCACGCTAACACCAGCGACCGAAGGACGTGGGTGGTTGGTGGAAAAGACGCGAACACGGATGCTACGGAACTCAACATGGCCAAGACTGGTGCTCTGAAGAGAACATTCAGTTCCACGGGTCCTCTGAATGGAAACGCGAATGGTGCCAATGGTGCTAACGGCCATACCAATGGTGCCGCTGATCTGGCTGGATTGGATATGAATGCTCCTTCTCCATTTGAGCCAAAGATGTTGAAGGCCCCTAACTTGGCTAGTGCTGCACACTTGTCCCCTGGCTGGGAACATGGCTATAATAGATTGCTGGTTAAGGCAGATGGTATTCTTTATGAAGACGGTCAGCTCCAGATTGGTGTTCGTTCGGAATATCGTGGCCAGATGGCCTGCTTGATCACATACTTCAAAAACAAGACCCCTGCTCTGATGGGTTCATTCACGACGACCTTGGACCTAGATGAGAGCGAGAAAAACAACCTGACCTGGGATGTTAAGAATCTTCCGGATAGCTCCATTGGCCAGGGGGGACAGTCCCAGCAGGTGGTGATGTTTGAGGCGAAGAAGGTTTTTGAAAAGAGTCCGACAGTCCGAATTAGTTACTTGGCTGGTGCTTTGCAGGCGCTGACCCTGAAGCTCCCTGTGACTATCCACAAGTTTATGGATCCCGCTGAGTTGACTGCTGAAGACTTCTTCAGGAGATGGAAGCAAATTGGAGGGGCTCCTCGAGAAGCCCAGGGGGTCTTTGGAGTTTCCAAGGGAGGTCATCGGGAGATTACAGAGTCATTTGTTATCAAGACTGTAGAAGGCTTTAGGTGGAAAGTGCTGGATATGGTCGACCCCAACCCCAAGAATGTCGTTGGCGCGAGCGTCCTGCATACATCCGAGGGCGGCAAGTTTGGCTGTCTGATGAGACTGGAGCCAAACTATTCAACCCAGGTAAGCTATTGTATGCTGTGACTAGTTAACCCCATGTGCTAACTTCATATTTCTAGATGATTCGATTGACCATTCGTGCAACCGATGACTCCGTCCCTAGTATACTTTTGAAGCTCATGCAGGATCGACTAGCAGCCGGTTTCTCAACTGACCGGCTGGAGCAACCCACGCGAGACGAAATCTCGGACTCGTTCCGGAATGTGATGGTCAATTAATCCGCACGTCGACTTATTTTCCTTCTATATAATTCATGTCAATGGAGTTGTCTTGCTATCGCACACACAAACATACGGGCGTTTGGGATCAAGCATGAGGAACGGACTGTCGATTGGTCTTAACCAGAAAGGTACCCTGCGCTGTATAGTCAGTTACTGCCATAGCCTGTGGATCGAGATTGCCAATCCGCCACGTAACATAGCGATTGCGGACTGGGAGGATATAGTTTCTAGTTGATACCATGAATCTCTCGTTTTGGATTGAAATTTTCCCAATTTGACGAGCTCATATTCCTTCTGTAGCCCTGCTATGTGAAAATGGTCCCATAAGACTGTAGCATTGCCACAGTGCTTCAATTGCTTGCTCCTAAGCTTTTCTCTACTCATTCCTTGATTTTCGCATCTGCCTTGGCGGGCCGCTGACCAAAGATGGTGCTTCCAACACGGACCTCACCGCTACCTAATCTCACCGCACCCTCAAAGTCCTCACTCATGCCCATGCTCAACTCCAAGCTATCCTGGCTCAAGCCCAGCTCCTTTGCTACCAGATTCCGCTGCTCCGTCAGTGTCACGAAGTCCTCATTCTCATTCTCCGGGGTAGTCGCCTTGCTGCGGGCAATGGCACCAATAGTCATTAGGCCAAGGAGTTGAAGGTTGGGGCACGTCTCAATGATCTCACGGCACAGAGCTACAGTTGCATCGCCAGGTGCGCAGCCGGACTTGGCCTCTTCTCCAGAGGTGTTGACCTGGGCGTGCACAGAGAGCTTGGGTGTGTCTGGTTGGGAGGAAATGAGAAGGCCGCGGGCTGTGTTGAGAAGCTGAGCCTTCTTTGAAGTGTCTACGCTGGACACACAGAAAAGGTTGGGAATCTTGGCGATGGACTTGCAGTGGCCTGATGTAGTATGTCAGATGATTTGCGCGAGTAGAACAGCTTGAAGAATTCCATACCAGACTGTAAACCGCCGATAAAGTGCCATTGGATGGTGTTAGGAAGCAGAGCGGCTTTTTGAGTCAACTCTTGGGCGTAGTTTTCGCCAAAGTGAAGTTGAGAGGCAGGTGCCTGATGGAGGGCCAAAATATCATTTACAGGCTTCAGCTTTGACACGGCGACGAGTCGGACCTGCGGGACATGTCAGGAAACATGTTGCGAGAGGCGAGAAAAGGACGTTGAGAAGTCGTCATGGGCGGTTACTCACATCTCGCCCGTTCGCCACAGTAGTAAGGCGCTCCTTGACGGAGCTAAGCTGAGAAATGAGAGCCTGAGCTCTTGCTGGATCAATCTTCATTTCTTCTTGTGTCTCACTCATGTCTTTGTTTGAGAATTAGAATGTGCTGAAGCGAGATACCGGGGGCTTTATGTGGTGATAGTTGAGGTTGTAAGTGGAGAGTTACAGTGCATAGTTGCGTATCGGGTTATCATCGGCTCTGGGCGACATATTCGGGTTTGGTACTGCGTAAGGTGGCCTTCCCATGACATGAGCACCAGAATATTGCATGACGATCGTCACTCAACACACGTCAAATAGTTATTATTTCCTTATTACCAGCGGGCGAAGAGAAAATTGGGAAGCTGAAGACCTGAGACGGTGGCCAAGATGGCATCTGACCTGAAGCAAGGCCGGCGGCGGGCAGCGAGCAGCGCCAGCCAAACGTTTAGGAGTGGGCACTCTCGTCGGAAGTCAAAGGCAGTCATCCAACCCAAATCAACGCACACCTCGGACGAATTCCTCCAGGACTTCTTGGACCCAAACTTTGATCCTGCTCAGTTCCTCAATGCCACTTTGCCGCCACTGCAGCACCGCTCCGTTCCTGGTCGGCCTGGGTCTGATGTTGCTGAGCTATCCACCCAGGCGCAGACTCTCATCACCCAGCTCAACGCGCAGACGTCGCGCCTGTCAAACACATTGACACAGTTGACTGATGATATTTTGAGGAGCGGAAGTCGCCTTGCCTATGAGGTTGAATTGTTGCGGGGTGAGACACTGAGTCTTACTGAGACGATGAATGAGACGCTTCAAGACGATATCAGGAAGTTTGTTCCCGGAGGGTTGCAGGACGCAATTGAAACGAGGAACAATGCTGCAGCTGCAACAACTACACCAAAGGACGATAAATCCACGACACCAACACTAACTGCTGCTGCTACGAACGGCGGCTCGTTAGATGATCCCGAGTACATCAAACAATTACAGACTCTCACTCTAGTACGATCTCGCCTGGACACCGTCATCAAGACGTTCGGAGATGCCATGGAGTTCGTCTTCCCTCCGTCTGAGATTTCTGTCAGTTCATCCTTCTTGTCCGTTTCTGCGCCGGAACCAGGCTCGGCACAGCAGAGCTCAGAAGATAAGGGCCAAGAGGTCCTGAAGAGGCTCAGAGAAGAAATTTCAGACCTATTGGCCAAATCGGAGGATTCCGTGGAAGGCATTGAGAAGGCAGCACGGCGAATTGAACAGCTCAAGGAATTGACACGAGTGTGGAAGGATACGGCGGAAGAGAAGGGCAGGAACAGGTTTATTGAGAGCCTGGCTAAGATGGTGGAGGACCAACACCGGGAGTTGATGAAGGAGATGGAGCAGGCAACTAAGAAGGAGGGCAAGGCGGAAACGCTGCACACACGCAAGGCAAGCATCACGAGAGACGCAGTGGTGGCAGAAGATACAAAGGCTGGACCAGGCGGGTTTGGTCTAATCAGCCAGCTACAGAAGCTTCGGGGCGGACTATGAGACTACAAGTAGTAATGACGATTGATGTGAAATACGGGTACCTGATTAGGAGATGACAGGACGAACAGTCCGTGAAAAGTCCGCCGTGATTTTCCATCCGATGGTTCCATGTGAAGAGCTGTGAGCCAGTACAAAGAGGCTCTGCAGATTTGAGTCGTTGACTGTGACTTGAAAAAGTAAAGATGCGAAGCTGATAGTTACAGAGTACAGTGAACAATAAACGGTGGCGTGTACCACACAATCAATCAGTCTGCCGCCCTGAATGCTGGATGGAGGAGCTGGCCAATCACTGAGCAAGGTACTGTCTTACGACATTCTCGGGTGTAAATCGGGGACTGGCACTAATGCCCATCTTGCCGTTCCTGGTAGGCGGTGAGCGGGACCAGGATGGGGACCCCCCAGAGTGGTCATGCAGTGGCTTTCTCCAGCAGAAGGCTGAACAACACGCACAACTCGTTTGCTCCTTGTTTCTTTTGATTCATGCCGTATTGAACAATAAGAACAAGAACCATATTGTGCACACTCCTCCTGCCTCATCGGTCTTGTATCTAGTCTGCCATTTACACCCGTTTGAGTTTTTGCGTTTGACGCAGCTGCTCTGCAAAAAGCTTGACTTTGCGCTTTTGACCAGACTCAGAAGCGCTGAACCGAAAGTGTCTAAACGGGTTGCATCCTCTTACTCTCTTTCTCTCTCCCTCTCTCTCTCTTCTCCCCACAACCACTACCTTTTTTACCTCTTTTCCTGCCTCCCCCGGCCTCAATACTTCCCTTCCCAATATATTCTGCGATCAGAATCATATTTTTCAAAATTCAACATGGCTGCCAGTGACGCAGCCGTCCCCTCCGCTGTGGGTGGCCGCGCTGCCGACCGCCGCGGATCCCCTCAGCCGCCCTCTCAATCCAAGAGGGACCGCAAGCGCCAAGCTCTTATGGATCGTCTAGCTATCATGAGCGACAAGTTCCAGCGCGAGAGGGACATGACTTATCGTGACCAGCTCCAGAAGATCCAGTTCGACACCAATCTCGTTCAGCGCTTTGACCCTTACGACTCTCAAGTACTCGAGGTCATCTCCGACCTGCAAAAGGAACACAGCCAGACCCAGGGTCCTTCTGTCAACGCTGAAGATGCCCGGAGCTTGCTTGACATGGCCGGCATTCGCTTCTCTGACTTTATCGACGAGGTCGAGGATATGGTTGAAATTCGTGATTTTCAATTGGCCCAATCCAAGGTAATGAATGAGTGCTGCCCTGGCTGATTGACTGCGTCCCGATGCTAACAGTTTCCGCGGCTAGAACGACTACGAGCGACGGCTTCAAGAATACAAGAATACCCATGCCTACAAGGTCGAGACAGCGAGGCGCGAGCATCGAGCATTGACTAGCACTCTCCGCGACCGTCTGATCAACACCCTTACCCAAAAGAAGAACCGCCTGAACCGGGAGAAGGAAGTCTTAGAGATCAACGACTCTAACGCCCTCCTTCTCAACCCTAATCAGTTCAGCCTCACGAATCCCTCGAGCCCTGGTGGTACCCACGGAAAACGAGCGACCCGATTACGCAAGGATGCCGACGAGACCTTGCAGATGTACTCGGACAAGAAACGGAAGCGGAACCCTGGCGATGATGACGGTTCGCCGGCACCCATCCGCCGCGCCCTCGATCCCAACAACACCACTCCCCTGTGGCAGTCAGAGAAGGCCCGCGCTGTTGTCAAGCAGAATGGCTCTGTGTACAGTATCGATAAGCTCTTTACTGACAAGGAGCTCTCTATGAACTACAACACCGCTGCCCTTGCTGCTCACCAATACATCTTGCGTAACAGAGTCAATGGCAACGGCTCCTCACCTGATGACACGGATTCTGGCAACGGAAACGAAAACGGCGACGACATCGATACCCCTTCTGCACCCGTCATGGAGCGCTCCGTCTCGCACGCTACTAGAAGTACACGCGGCGGTGCCAACCACAACTTCTTGGATGACAAGATTTTAGGCATCGAGGGAATCGCCAACTTTGAAATTCCAGGCAACCTGGATCTCATGCATGCCCAAGAGCCCCCCAAGATGCCTCCTCCTGTTCCTCAGCAGTATCTCAAACCTTATCCCCGATCTGCTGATCAGAATTTCCCCACGCCTTTGTCCAACGATGACATCAGCTCGGACATTCAGGTCATGGGATACTTTAAGCATTATGACCAAATCCACAAGCCCGGTGCCCACCTAGACGCTCAAAGCGGTCTGAGGAAGGTACTTCAGGCCGTTGCCATTCCCTACTCCCAAGCCCGATATGTCGGCTTCACCGGCGGTCCTCGCGAGGATCCGGAACATATCCGCGATGCCTTGGGCCTTCCTGCTGTCAGCAGCATCCGTGATCAGCCTAGTCCCGCCCAGATTCCTATTGCTGCCGCTCACTCCAGTGCAGCTGTTCCCATGAGCCGTCAGAGCAGCCAGGGTGGTGTTGCTATGAGCCGACAGGGCACCAACGGCAGCACCCGCGGTAAAGGCAGAAGGAACTAGTTACTACTGATACATGGCTTAGAAGCCTCATTTCCATGGCATTACAAGCGCGGCGTAGAGGTTTTGTTTGATTCATGAATTCGACCTGGTGGTCTTTGTTCTTTTGAAAGGAGTCTTCCAACAATGGAGGCCCTTAACAAACACAGGAGATGTTGCATATGGGGGTTTTTGGGGGGGGTTTTTTTCCCTTACTCTTACGAAGTATTGTTTTACAACAGGGTCGGATAATCATCGTGGAATTTCCGACAGGGTTAAGGGTTTCTGCGACAAGGGTACCTTTCTATACGGTCCCGAACAAGACTTACGGGATTTTTTTTTTCTGATTTTTTGCTATCAACTTTCATATCATCATGTACAGCCATAGAAATGTTTCAAGAATTCTCATCAATATTTTATCAGTCTCGATTCCAATTTGTAATGTGAACAATTTCGTTGCCATATCATCTCATCATAACTATGCTCATATATGCGCTCTGGACTAAAAGCCCATAGAAACCTCGACCCTAATGCCACATACTATTCGCACAATGCTATTCACGGGCCAAATACCAAAGCTCGCACCTCGATGCTTTGACGACCTTCAGCATCAGCTCTAGTTCTGGGGTCCTCGAAGGCAGTATGGGGCACACGGCCCTTGATTTTAGAACCTTCCTTCAGTGACTCGCTGTCAAAGCACTCGAGGAAAAGACGCTCGTTTCCAGTCATGCCGCTGAGGTAGTACCACTTCTGATCCGGGTTATGCCGGATCGCAGCAGTCCAGCCGAGGTAACCGCTTGGATAGCGGTGCTCAACGGGGACAACATCATTGTCTTCGACAGAGGCGGAGGATGCGACAGCTAGAGGGAATGATTCAACGGGGGCTTTGTTCAATGGACGCCAAACGTTGACAATACGATAACGGCCTTGAAGAAGCTTGTCAGCCTCGTCAGGGAAGTACCGGCGAACACGCTGAGCAGTAGCATCAGCGGTCTGGTCAATGTGGACGCGAGTAACTGGCGTGCGCTTCGAGTTCGGGCGACGAATGGTGTGGTCAAAGATGTAAATACGGTTGGAGCCGGGGATGTTATCCAAAAGAAGCTGCTCAACCTCAGGATAGTACTTTTCCTCAATCGACTTGTCATCTAAGAACTCGGTCTCCTTGGATGAAGAAACATTCTGGATGATTTGGAAAGCGTCCCTGTCGAGGCTAAAGCTTGCCTCGTTGCCGCGGATGTCGTGAATGAGAGTGTCATGGGTGGTATCAGAAAAGTTACGCTGGGGCTGGCCCTTGGGAGGGGTGTCGACAAAGTTGAAAGGCTTAGTGCCATCAACGGGAGGTTTGAAGAAGTGAAGAGTGGCAGTGACATCGCCGCGGGGTACAAGTGATGAAATGGCCATCTTGTTTAGATGTTTAGTGGGCTATGAGAGATAGGATGAGTGGCCGTTGTATGGACGAAGCAACCTTATCACTGTTGGGTTAATGGTGATGGATGCGTGCGAGATGAGGGGGGATCCCAGGTTCTAATATAAAATACCGAGGTTCGATGATGTGATTGGAAAGCTGCTCGTATGACTGGAGCAATTGAAATGGTAGATTGAATGAACCTCTCGTACTATAAGAGAACCGGCGTAGATGAAAGCTGATACGATTGAGATGTTTGGAGAGAGGGATGTCTGATTGGGAATGTCGCTTGAAGCACTCACTGCCCTTCCTGATTTATATACTGCGCTGGCAGAATCACAAGAGCTTGCGGATTTCAAATCATGATGCGTGAAAGCAACCATCTCGAATCCCAAACCGGCAATGAAGCTTGCATGCAATGAGCACGCAATTGGAGTCAGCAATTGTCGTTGGTTGAATGTCATTTCTAAGGCGCCTTCGATTACTAAACCCCGATTGGATTACTGTACATACCTATGTATACCGGCACCTACAATGTGGTGGTGGAAGTCGGCGACAAGACGGGTTTGAAATGGTGTCAGAGATGTGGGGTGCCGGCTTCCAATGGCTTCTGCTTCGTCGCATGGCATCGGCACAGATGATGCTTGATGGTGGGGAGGTAGTTGAGGGTTTTGTTTGGTTCGCGGAGTTTCTAATAGGCAAACAGCCTTGTTCTTGATGTCTGACTGCCCGCTGCCCGCTGCTCACTGCGCACTAAATGAATCTATGTCCCTGTTTCGTGTTTTGGTAATTAATTAACTACAT
The DNA here is from genome assembly GCA_930272665.1 of Mariannaea elegans. NCBI lineage: Eukaryota > Fungi > Ascomycota > Sordariomycetes > Hypocreales > Nectriaceae > Mariannaea > Mariannaea elegans. Next base: position 812,912 of record CAKNEU010000002.1, on the reverse strand, counting down.
AACTTAATCCGTACCGGTATCCATACAGAGTAATCCGTAGACCTGAGGCTGATCCAATCGTTAGCCTCGTGAGTGGACTAAAAATACTGCAGGGGGTGCTCGTGCACGTTTCACAGTAAATCACAGCTAATGCACTGTGTGATGACCCCTGCATACAGTAATCTCGACCGCAAATGTAATAAGAACCCACAGTGTTTGTTTGAGAGACTTACACATGACCAGGATGGGCTAAATTTAACCCAGTTTCTCCATCGTAGCGGCCTAATTTGCATCCCGCACTTCCCCTTCTCTTCTTCCTTATTATTGCCTTCTTACTTACCAAACTACTAGCTTCAATGTTGGGTAAAGCCATGTGAAGTACAGCGACTTACATCTTTAGGGTCGATTTCAGCTGCTTCTTCTGCTGGAGCCTTCTGTTCCAAAGCTGTTCGATTCCTCATAAAGACGCACTTCAATACCCCCAGGTTTCTTACACAGAATCCCATAGCTCCCCCCCTCGTTCAATGTCTCGATTCCCTTTCATATTCCAAGTCTCCAATCTTCATCTCACATAATATTCCCACATTTCCCGCCCCAATTGGGTATATCTAATAGCCCGGAGACATGGGCCGAGATCCTCGCCATGCAGTCCCCGAATCCTCCGCAGCCACAGCCACAGCCGCAATTGCAGACTCCTCCGCAACCTACATCGCAACCACAACCGGACGCCCCCATTCGATCCACGCTACCGGACCGTAATGTCACAGCTGATTCCATCGAGGATGCCTACGTCCGCTTCATCTTCTACTGCAATCCTGCTTTGCCTATCTCGTCAGAGACAGCCAGTCTCCGCGAGGCCTTCCGCAACCCTCCTCGCAGTGGCGGAAAGAGCTTCAGCACTTTTACCGTTTTCGAGCTCGTCCGCAAGTTCTACGATAAAGAAATTCGAACTTGGACAGAACTTACCACCAAACTGGGAGTTGAGCCCCCAGATCCAGCCAAGGATGAGAGTGCCCAAAAGATTGCCCAATACGGGGTGCGCTTGAAGGTATGCCTTGACACTATATGAATAAGAGGATACTAAGAAATTGAAGAAATGGATGAACTCAATGCATGTGAAAGCATTTTTTGAGTATCTCATGGACATCCCAAACGATTACTGGACCAATATTCCCACGGATCCCAGTCCCGTCGGTCAACCCATCCGTGCTGGTGTTGCGGTAGAAGATGACATGGCCTTGAGGGCTCTCCTGCCTCATATTCGCCCCAAGCGAGGCAGGAAACGTCCAGCGGATGACGAAGCAACTGCGTCTCCTTCCCAACGTACCCATATGTCACCTTCCTCTGCTACTGAAGCTACCAGGCAAAGTGCCTCCGGACTTCAAGTGCCAACAGACGCTTTTGCTACGCCGTGGACTCCAAATGATACCGTCCAACAGATGCCTCTCACTCGGTGGCCTCAGTCAGCAACCACACCAACTTGCAGGGGCACGTTCTGGGATGACGCTCTCGAACCACGATCCGCCGTCCTTCCTTCAAAGCCCCGGCTGAGTTCTCAGCGTCGAGGTCCTAAGAATGTGTCCTCAGCCTGGCGACCTGGCATCACCGACAGCGGAGCCAAGATGAGAGGGCGTCCTCCGATTAATCGGACACCCATAGATTCCTCTTTTCCTCCATTTCCTCCCGAAACCCCGATCGTGGGTCCTGGTGAATCAAGCACTCCGACCCTCCCTACGCCTACAAAGTCCCAACCGACCACAGTCCCGCCTTCGATCGAGTCCACCCCGGTCCAGTACCCAAGTCCAAGCCCGGTTCCATCCTCAAATTCGCAGACGCAGACGACACCACAAGAGGGACCCCGGCCGCAGCGGCCGAGCATATCTCTTCAAGTCCCGCAACGGCCTACGGGCAGTGTTAGGCTCGCAACACCTCCTCCACCTGTTGTGGTGATCAACGGGGACATCAGTGATTACTCATCTAACACCTCTTCAACTTCAAACCAAGCCAATGGAGGAATAGATTTCGCCCAGGCGACAAGACAAGCATGGATACCTGGGAAGCAACAGACATCTCCTCCACTGAAGGATATCCCCGGGTTCTATTTCGAAAGGGCCGAGGATCGCACAAATATTGATAATGTCTTGGGGCAACTCACTCGAGCGACCCTTGAGGCTGACTGGTATGATGCTAGCGGGAAGCCCACCAATCCGCCGTCGATAGAGGAAGCATCGGCACTCGTCAACACCACCATCGAAAATATGTACAAAACGGCAGTGTCTCATCAGGCCTTCCTCATCAATATAGCTACCATCTTGGGCGGCAGGATGCTTCGAACATCTACAACGCGCATCACTCGTTTGCGTATCGATGCGGAGTCGACTCTGTATCGATGCGAATGGGAATACGAATTTGGCAACATTCGGGCCCCGTTCACCATAGAGCAGCAAGTCCCACTAGCCATGTTCCGTAATGCAACTGGTGGAAGTGATGATGTTACCCCAGAGCCAGCAGGTAGTGAGCAAGATAAGCTCTCGGCGGATGAGTGGCAAACAAAGTATCGCCATCTGCTCGAGAATGTACAAAAGAAGGATCAGGAGCTATTAAACCTACGAATTCGGATGATGAAATCCCTCAAGGGAGAAGTGACCAAGGAATGATACCAATGGCATATTGATGTATTTGCGATTTTGCGTGTACGATATCTTCGAGCATATCTATTCAGTTTTAATACCATACTATATTACCACGCAATAATCGCATCGCGAGATGAGATGTCTAATAATGGTATGAATACGAAATCAAAGATAAGACAAAGAAACACTGTACCGTAGTGCATAGCATGTTCTCACCACACATGCAAATACCAGGGCACGCGCCGAGCTACGGTATATCTGTGTAGTCATAATGGGAGGGTTTAATGCTGCAGCCTGCGAGACGGTCAAAGCCCAGGGGCCGTCAGCCGATCTCAATACGAGCCTACGTCAGGCATCCGAATTTCCTGTGGTATCGAATGGAGTATATAATCCGGTCTGTCATCCAGAAATTACATCGAGTTGAGCATGCCTAAGCTCTTCATCACTTCGCCTTAAACATGCCGGTGAGCTTTGGGCGCTAGTATTTCAAGCCCACACCAAGGCTGGGATTTGGTTGAGCCAGGACATGAGTTTGGGTTAGGTCTCACGGCAACTCCGAGAGGCGGAATACCAGATACCTGCTTGAACCTTGGGTGGGAAGCAACTTGCTAGACAAGGCCCTCCAGTCCTAGTAGAACTGGCCGATTGGACGCATTGTTTTGCTGTACGACAGCACGGCGCAACCTTGGGACGACGCACAACAGTTTGGTTGCGCCGGAGAGATGAGCACGCCCCAACATCTCTCCAGCTGGTCCTCAGTGAGTTGCAAGCTTATTAATCAGGCTAAACCGTCTAACTCATTGACGCGACGGTTTGTCTAACAGAAGTTGCAAATATGTAAGTTGCTGGCAAGTTTTCTACAAATAATACATGAGGCTGGGCTGGCTCCGCCTGAACGCGACCATCAAGGCACCCGAATTGTTCGAGAAGGACTTGGGTCCTTGGCCTACTAACTGTACGGGCCAGCCGGTTGGCTTCCGAAGAACCCGGGATAAACTCAACTCATTATGCTGTCCGGCGATTGGGTTGCGGGGGACATTGCAGAGTCTGGAGAATATGAGGCAGTCTGGGGAAGTGAGGGTACTACGTTGGACGTTTGTGGAGCAGCGATGCTGCGGAGGCGCGTCCAGTCAGAGGCAGAAGAATCCTGTTGCCTGTGGCTAGGGTTTGCCGGACGAACCTCGCTAACTTGACGTCTTCCTTTTCTTGGACGTCGTGTGTGGCCTCTGAGAGGATTCCAATTCACCATCAATCAAGGCGAGCTATATCAGCAAGTCTTTCTGAAATGTTCACCGCTGAATGAATAATCTAGAGTGCGCGACTCGCAACCATCACATGTAGTGATTGGTCCCATCAACTTCCACTCTAAACGGCTCCGGGGGACAGGTTTCACCAAGCGCAGAGCGAAGACCGCTATTCTGGAGATAGGTCTGACCATTCACTGCAAAAGCAATGCAATGCGTGCTGGGTGCGCCACCAAGTGGACCAGCATCTGCGAAGAGTGCCGGCATCTTGATGGCTGACAAATAACGATGAAGCAGTCTAGGCTCAGCTGGATATAATCTGTAAAGGAGACAGGAGACACAATCTCTCACACACTTTCTGTCGCAGCTGTTTCGACTCCACATCCTTCATGGCACGGTCATGCAACCGATTTTCCTGATCTTGAGGATGATCTCGCGTCCGAGGCGATTGCCGCATTCCGTGTGACATTGAGGAAGTCCGGCCGGGACCAAGAAAATTAATTAGAAGGAGCCAAAGGATTGATGGTGTGGCCGTTGGTGGAATCAGCGGCGCATGCATTGCAGATCATCACCATTGAATGACACCCATGTCTGTATGGATTACATACATTCAAGTCTCATCCACAATGTGGCTGGTGATGTGGACCTTGGTGTCCATTTGCCTACAATTGCCTGACATTGATTGCTAAAAGTCAAAACAGACTACGGGCGACCCCAGCTTCCTGAGTCAGGTCAGTAGCTGGGAGAAGTGGCTCGCGTAAGCCCGCGCGTGACCTCAGTTAGGATTTTCGGCACTGGGACCACCACACTCATTCTCGTCGAGACAGGCGCTTTAAACAGCCATGGTTTTCGCATTGACAGGACTCAGCCATGGCACGAATACTTGAGAGAAGAAAGGCAACAAAGAGGGCATTAACTCAGGAGAGCTCTCAGCCTGCCGGGTGACTGTTGCCGGCCGGAACACGCCATTAGGTAAACCGGGACTGGGCATTGGATCTTTGCAACGGGCCCTGACAGACACTGACTCTGGGCGGCACCACCCTGAGAGACATGTCTCGCCATCCTACGACATGGTGTTAGGTGTTAGAAATGGTGGTCCGGTCCCTCAGCGCAACAATCTTCAGCCCAGCACGGCTATAGGCAAACACAGGACCTCGTTACCGTACTCTGCACCATCTTCTGGTCACGACCTTTCTGACAAGCGGTGGCCCATGACCTGATTGGCTCAAGGTGGAGGCTTCGCTACCGACATTTTGACTCAAGATCGTAGGAAGGCCCCCGGCAAAGGGAATACATGCCTGATTAACGTTAATAAAAGTACAATCAGTGAACTCTCCGCTGCTGTCCCGATGTCCACGGTGCTTGCAAATTGTCCATAGCCGCACGTGTTGTGTCTTGGCGCATTCCCATCAAGAGCCTCTTAACTTTATCTGTCGGAATCAGAGTTGCGGAGATGGCGGGGCGGTCGGTCCGGAAGAAGAGGAAAGCATAAGATCCGATTGCGTTTTGACTTTGTCCATGACAGTTGAACTTGTGATGGCCGTTAAAAAGACGGTTCTTGATGTTCGAGTGGCTTCTCGAACAAGGGAGCGATTGCCGTACGTAGTAATTTCGTTGAGTTTGGTCCAGAACTCAGGGCTGCGAAACAAAATTCAAATGAATGATACGAACAAATGCCGGGTTCAAAGGGTTCAAAGGGTTCAAAGACAAAGTAAGAGACAGTGGGCGAGTTGATTGTGAGACTTGACTACGTATTCACCAGAGGTTTGGGGACGTTTGGAGCGGGGGGGAGCAAAGATGGGGCCATTTTGAATGGGTAATCCGTCGATCTTGGACTCGGAGAACGGGTGCAATACTTCGATCCATCCGTCGGGGCGGAACCTTGGAACCAATCTCTTTAGGTTTTGGCATTCTTGTACATACATGTAGGTCTGATCACAGAGGGACCCGTCGTAATTCCGAACTTGACAGGTTGGAACGGTTCTCTCCAAGTGGTCCTTGTCGACGCTTCCTTGTCGTTGAAAGTCCAATTGGCAAAGGCGAACCAACCCATCAGGGCTCATTTAGGAGGGATGGCCGCATGTGGAGAGGGGTGAGTCCGCACTCTGTCGACGAGGGTCCCATGGGGTAGAGAGTAAAGAGTCCGGGGGTGCATGGTGTGCGAGGACAAGTTGACGGAGGCGCAGTGGGCCGGGGAGAAGCAATTGCAGGTTTTGCTAAGGGTAACTACTACTGAGTTTTCGCTTTGCATTTTGATTTTCGATCTGATGTCCCGTGTCTCCTACCGCGCCTACCGTCTGCTTCCCATGATGTGCCTCTTCTCATAATCACGCCCACCCCGGCTTTCTTGGCCTTCGACATCCCCCCCTCCCCGCCTTTATCCAGTCTAACCCATCCCATAATTACTAACTAACTATACCAGTACTTTTTCCCCCTCCCATGACTCTTGGGAACACAAACCAGGGCAGGCCCAAGTGCACTCACACAACGCCACCACTCTTCCGTCCTGTTCTGTTCTGCTCTCGCCTCCCGTGCAACCGGCCAGTCTCCGAGCCGCTGCAGCCCACCACACCTCACACAACGAAGCTACCGTTAGTACAAATACCTCACGATCCCATCCTGGACCCGGTCTTTCCATGATGTCCGCGCTTTCTTAGCGGTACTGCTGCTCGATGGCTCTAGCGCTCGTCCCCGCCACCAACTTGGACTCCATTTTCGACTGCGACTCTCACTTTGACTGCGACTTGCTTCCACTTCGATTTCCAAACCACCCACGACACTTGTAGCTGGCCCAATCCCTCCAGTTCACGACGATAGCCGACTCGATTCCCCAGATCCTTCTCATCATCATCGTCAATTTGGACTCCGTACTTGCTTCGTGAAGCGTATGGCTCTTTTGCGCCGGTCGCGCCCGCTTATGCTTTCCGCGCGCATCTCGCATCTGTCCCCGTCTTCCACTGCACGATTCTCCACCCCCCCGACACGACCGGTTCGCCAACAGTTCAACTGCCGCTCTAGCGGTGGATATTTATCTCTATTCCAACAATATATTCTACGAATTGTTTCATCATCGCATTCTTCACTGGGCCTCATTCGCCGGCACCCTTGGGCTGTCGCCCCTCCGCCCTCTCAGGCCTGCCTGACTTTTTTCCTCGGTCTTCTAAACGCCGATCGCCACAGTCATCATGTCATCATACTCCCGCTCTCCCCAAGCGGACGACGAAGTTGAATTGTACGTCGGCCAACTGGTGCCTTAATTTATCAAGCACTTGCCATATTGTGTTCTCAACTAATTTGTTCGTCTTCCAGGGCATCGAATTATGCATACAGCTACCCCATTGAACACGCCCGTCGAACCTCGAAAACCTATGTTGATCTCAATGCCAATGTCGAGGCGAAGTATGATTCCCTAATGCGTTTACGCATCTCATGGTTTTCTAGTCCTTTTTTTTTTTTTTTGTTTCGCTGCTAACACACATTGAAGAATCAAGAACCCTCTCTTGGGTATTCCACGTGGGAGGCTCATGTCTCAGGTCGACGATTTTTGTCGACAAAAAGGCCTCGAAGATTTCCGCACACTCATCCGAAAAGGTGCCTTAATCGCCCAGGATCCCACTGGCTACGAGGACATAACCGGTGCGGAGGCTCTTGACGAAGCTGAGATTGAAGCTCTTCGCAATGAGGTCCTTCACAAGTGGCGAGTTCCCATAGTCCTCTATCTAACCATCGCCACATGTTCTATTGGAGCTGCTGTTCAAGGATGGGATCAAACAGGGTCAAACGGCGCCAATCTCGACTTCCCCCATGCTTATGGTATTGATGGCGAGACTATTCATGATAAACTTCTCGTCGGTCTTGTCAATGCTGCCCCATACATCGGCACTGCCTTCTTCGGCTGCTGGCTATCTGACCCGCTTAACCAAAGGATTGGCCGTCGCGGTACCATCTTCTTTGCCGCTAACTTTTGTTTATGGCCCGTTATTGGAAGTGCTTTTTGCAACACTTGGTGGGAACTCCTTTGTTGTAGACTACTGCTAGGTGTTGGAATGGGCACCAAGGCATCAACAGGTGAGTAGTTTGTCTTGAAAGCACATCTCACTTCAGGTCTTACACTCCTAGGAGGGAATGAGAACTAATATTATTGGTTACAGTCCCCATCTTTGCTGCCGAAAACTCCCCAGCTCCCATCCGAGGCGCCCTCGTCATGAGTTGGCAATTGTGGACCGCTTTCGGTATCTTCCTAGGAACTTGTGCAAACGTGGCCGTGACGAAAATTGGTTCAGAGGCCTGGCGATTTCAGCTTGGGGCCGCATTTATCCCAGCCGTTCCTTTAGTCATTCTCATTTATTTTTGTCCCGAATCGCCTCGTTGGTATATGAAGAAGAACCGGTACCTCGACGCTATGAAGTCCTTGTTACGTCTACGCAACCACCCCGTCCAAGCAGGTCGCGATCTTTACTATATCCACGCACAACTCGAAATCGAATACGAATTCGTTAATATTTTTGGAAGAGGGAGCTATATTGGTCGCTTCATGGAGCTGTTTACGATTCCCCGAGTTCGACGGGCCACGCTTGCGTCGTTTGTTGTCATGATTGCGCAGCAGATGTGTGGAATCAATATCATTGCTTTCTATTCAACAACCGTCTTTGTCGACGCAGGTGCCGATGCTCGTCAGGCTTTGCTAGCTTCCATGGGCTTTGGTCTTGTCAACTTCGTCTTTGCATGGCCCGCTATTTGGACAATCGACACATTCGGTCGGCGATCTCTACTTTTGTTTACTTTCCCTCAGATGGCATGGACATTACTGGCTGCTGGACTCTGTACCCTGATTCCCGGGGCAGGGGGTCTACATCTGGGCCTGGTGGCCATGTTCGTCTACCTGTTTGCTGCTTTCTACTCTCCTGGCGAGGGCCCTGTCCCGTTTACCTATTCGGCCGAAGTGTTTCCTCTTTCTCATCGTGAAGTGGGCATGGCCTGGGCAGTGGCTACATGCCTTTTCTGGGCTGCCGTACTTTCAATCACGTTCCCATTGATGCTAGCCAAGTTGGGGGTGCTGGGTTCATTTGTCCTCTACGCGGCCTTCAATATCATCGCATTGATCATGATCTTTCTCTTTCTTCCCGAGACGAAGCAGCGTACACTGGAGGAGTTGGATTACATTTTCGCCGTGCCGACACGAGTTTTCATGAAGTATCAATTAACTAAGACGTTACCTTGGTGGATTAAGAGGTGGATTCTCCTTCAGCGCGATGCAACACTGGAACCTCTGTATCAACTCGATCATACGGAGCCTGACGACAACCACAGTAGCGACGCCGGCTACGAGAATGACAAGGTCAAGATCGAGTTAAAGGATAGCCTGGGGTTCACTTCGGGGATTCAAGTACCTGACCCAGTTGCTCGTCCTTTCGCTTGAGCATTGTTATGCCTGATGTGTGAGGGATTGATTTGTATGCATTTGGAGCCTTTTTGTTATTATTTATGATACCCCGGGTGGAAATGTGAAGGCGAAAAGGATTAAGTTGATTGGTATTTGGGCTATGTTTTTTCAGTAGATATGATGCCCCTCCAAGATCGATAACTTGGTAAAAATCGAATATTTGACGTCATGAGACAATTTTACATGACTTGGATTTTCCATTAGCTGCACAAATGGGTCTCCTGTTAGGCCTTTCGACTCACCCAGTGAAGGGAAATCATGATGATGTCTTAAACCAATGTCCAGATGGGCCCAGAGCATTACATACTGTCATGACGTCGCCAGTGCGGACTTGGCGCCTAACCACAGTCCAGCAAATCGTCCCCGCATGACGAATAACTACGCTGTCATGGGCTTAAGATATGATCATTAAAACACGTAAGAGATGTGGGAAATATCAGAGGTCCAGGCGATGATGATAGGTACACGTGGAACCCTGGGTGCTGCAAATGGGTTTTTACCACGATTGCCAATTTCGACCTGTCAATTCATCCCAACTGCTAACAACGGTAGACAACTGGAGTTGCCACATTCAGAAACATCAGTTTTCCTTTACGAGCGCGCCTACGTTGGCCCATTGGTCGAGAGAGTTTGTTGTCAATACGAGAAGATGATCGCTCGCTGGGTTGAATGAGCTTGGCGATCGATCATGAAATCGATTGTGACCCTTTGCATCCCTCACCCTGGGCGGATAGTTGCGGAGAATGCCCCTAGGCGTGATTGATCGGCGTTGATGAAAGAGGTTGTAGATCGACAGGTTAGTTGGATGGAGGCAGGGAGCTTCGACCAGAGCTTGAGCGACGAAGGCGAAGAGTGACAGGCACCAAAACCCGTGCAACCTGCGCTAAAGCTGTTGATTGGCGATAGGCATATACCTTCAAATGTCTAGACGAGACTGCTCGTTGAGACAGGACGACCGAAAAGTGTGTGCACAGTCTCTTGGTTAGATCCAGGGCTCCGTGGCTGATTTCCGAACTCTAGGGTGTTATCAATCCATGACCAGCTACGGCCCCAAGCGTCTGCTTGTCTGTTAGTTAAGGCAGGCTCTGGGTTTAGACGGACACAGACATAATTACAATACATGCACTGCTACGTGGGAGGGCGTACACACGGAGGTAAAACTGGCGGCTTGGGAGGAGAATCAGAGGTTTTCGGTCGGCCGGTCCCTGGCAGCGTTTCAGAGTTGCACAACTACGGAGCTCGCTTTATTCACAAGCCTGCAATTTGTATCAGAGATTGGACGCCATCTTTCCTGTCAGCCCCCGTGTTCCTGATTGCTAGCAGTGTGACATTGCAGTCGCTGCTGGGGTGTAGGGAGAGAGAGCCCTGTAGACGAGTGATCCTTGCGCCTGACACGTTTTCCCACATTCATATGATTTATTTTTACGGGGTCCATCATAATATGCTGCAGGGGCACTGCATGGCCTCTTTTTTTTCTTCTTCTTTTTTTCTTTCTTTTGTTCCCGGGTTGCAACCAGTGGCATGACGAGACGAAGTTAGCGAGAATGCTACGGTAATTTCTCGTCGATACGGCATCTATTTTATCATAGACAGCTAAATAGAAGAGAAAGAGGGGCCTTGACTATGAAGCTTGGAAGCACGCGGCACATCATTTGATTGCGGTAGTTAGTTATGCGGATGCGGGTTCGGAAGGCCGGCTTGTTGACCACCATCGGATACGACCGAAACGTCATTGGAACGGAACGGAGTATGGACGGGTGGTTTCTTAATTAAGGTGTCAGCGAAGGACGGTGCCAGAAAAATGGAACGGACGGCTTGGCAGTTGCGCGGCAAAGAAGACTGGCTCGAAGTGGCGTTCGCGCTAGGGATGAACATTTCGTGTGAGGGAGTTCTTTAACTCGAAAGAGTCAATAACAGAGAAGATGGTGTGTGTCACTCATTCCTGAAAGGGTTGGGCTACAGATGCAAAAGAGGTCGAAGACGAAACAGCCGAGGCTCGTCTCAGGAAGCAGACCTCTTTGCTGATTGGTTGAGCCATATGTTTGGAAATGAACGCCATAGCACGGATGGACAACGAAGAGCACGACATACGTTGTAAAGAAGCATCACAAAGCAGGGGGGGAAGCCAGCTTTGACTTCACGTACGGAGCATGTATGAATTGCTTTTAAGTGGAGGAGTCTTGCTCGCTTGATGACAGGTGAGAACAGACAAGGACCCCAACATCCAGTCTCTATTCAGTGGATAGATGAGCTCGATGGGACCGGACTCTTCGAGATCGGGAGGCGTCAATCCTTTCCATGATAGGGGGGCAGTAGGATGTTCAGGAGACGATCGTTTCTATCTGTGTTTCTTCGCTACGTGCGCTGCGTGGAGTACGATGGGGACTGGGGGGAAGGATACGTAAACGATACATTGCACTAGGTAGAACCAGGGATGGGAACCATGCTGGTTCGCTGGATCTCGTGTTGCAAAGAGATCCACAGCTTTGCTTGGTGTACTCGTCTTGAACAAGTTGATGACATGGACTGTGTCATATGCTGTGGATGCACATCCCATACGAATTATGATCGGACCTTAGGGCGGATGGGAGGAGATTGCCTGGCCAAGCCAAATGCCGCTTCATTCCTTGGAATTAAATCCTTCATATACTTTCACGGCCTCCCCATGACAGCTCATGACTGTCTAATGTACTCATAGGCCCAGGTTCCATTTCTCCTCTGTCCACCAGCAAGTGACAATCGGCAGATAGTTAGATGCCAACCGCCGCAGGAGATCCTGAACGCCTGTTGACTGCATTGGGCGAACGTGAAACGCTGGCCGGCCCAGGGGCTTCAGACAGGCGTTCCGGCGCTGTCAGTGGCTGGTAGCGGGCCTTGGTGGCGGCGCCTCCCCCTGGACGGCGTGCTGCAGGTCTTGCACTTGGGCCCGGGTGTTGGGAGGTTTGAGGTGTCACCGTGCTCTAGAGGTGGTGTGGACCCTTAGGCTAAGACCCTCTCGCGGATCCCTCACTTCAGCTGGCCTTCCAAGGCAGGCCCCTGAAAAAAAAAAAAATTGTGAAAAAAATACTAGAAAATGAGGAACGGCGCTGTGACTGGCTGCTTACCCTACCCCACGCAGGGGACCCGCTTAGAGAGCCCTTGTGTTGAGACGGCGTTCGACACAGTTTTCTGGATGCACGTACCCCAACCCCCGAAAATCCCCCCTTTCTCAGTAATCATAACGGGCCTCACAGCGCTGGAAGGCCGCAGTATCTACCGCCTGTGCCGTTATACCGCCGGTTGGCCTCCCGCACCCCGCCATACAGTACGAAATTTAAATTTGCCATTATGGAGTATGGTACGGTACCTGGGTACTTTCACGTCCAACGACACACCTCACACGCACATGGGCTTTGGCTTTTCCTTCCTTGCCTTGTTCAGTTCATTCACTCTCACGCATGCAAATCTTCTTCCTTCCTTGACGACGCGTTTGCTTCATTCGTTTTGTTTCTTCTCTTCTCCTCTTCTTCTCCACCACATTCGTTTCGGTTCCCTATAACCGCTGTCCCTCCCTCTACTCTTTTCTCTCTTGTCTCCCTTTCACCTAGATTTCTTCCCTGAGCCTTGGGGATATTCTCGTTCTTTGGTCTACCTGCCCCTAACCTGTCCAAAGCTCTTCGTCTGGCTTGACAAGGGCTTTATTTGGAGAGGTCGGCAAGCCCACCCTCGTTCTTTATTTGGACCTTTGTGGAGGGAAACAAAGAAATAGCTTTTGTGTGGCTATTCTTGCATTTTATTATTTTTGAGTATCTCTCAATCTGTCACGCGTTGCGTTTGAAGTCGCGCCTGGTGCGAACCTCTGAACCTACTCTCTCCAACCTAACGCAACACACCCCGAGCTGCGGATTTGACATCCCCTCGACTCTATTTTACCTTCTTAGACACCTTACCTCTGACGTTATTGGTCTCGAGTTCTCCCTTGACTTGGCCTTGCACATCAATCCCTTCCGAGTCCCACCCAAAACCACGTTGTTTGGTACGCAGCACCCGTACCTGGTTCACCACGTATCCAACACTTGATCGAGGCCATACCTCTCTGCGGCCCCCCCCCTTTTATCATTCACGACTCGTACCTGCATCTGAACCCCCCGGTGGAGTTCAGATCGTTATATCAACATGGTTAATCGCCACGCTTCTATGTCACCCCGAAACTCTGGCTTCATTCAGCTCGGTGGCAGGCACTCTCACGAAATGTCGGAAGGAATCCAACTCACCACTGTCAAGAGCAATGTCTCGATGAAATCTACAAACACTGGTCACCGCAAGGCTCCTCCCGGAACTAACTCCTTCGAAGTCAACTCTCAAAATGAGGATGAGAAGGGGCTTCACCGTGGTCGTCGGCGCAAGCTGGGGGATAGGAACCTCACCCGCACCGACACTGGTGAGGAGTCTTCTCTGAACGCCATGGGCAGACTATACAACAAGATCATTAGTTTCTCCGTCGTCACTCGCTACCTCGTTTACGTCGTGCCTGTTGGTATTCTGCTTGCCATCCCACTCATTGTTTTGCCTGTCACTGGCCACAGGCACACACCCCGAGTAGGCAAGAGCGTTAGCGGGACCGATGCGCCATCTCTGTTTATGCTGTTCCTCTGGATTGAAATTATGTGGCTTTCGCTCTGGATTGCAAAGGTTGTGGCTTTCTTCCTGCCCACCCTTTTCATCTTCTTTACCGGCGTCGTCAGCCCGGGTACTCGCAAGTACGCTCAAGTTATCCGCAATCTCATTCTCCCCTTCTCCTTCTTCTTCTGGGCTTTAGCATCATATGTCACCTACATCAACCTTTATCACAACCAGAAGGATGATATTACTTGGTGCAAGAACATGAGCCGCGTCCTCGGAGCTTTATTCGTCTCGTCAGCCGTTTTTCTCGCCGAAAAGGCCATAGTACAGCTCATCGGTATTTCTTACCACCAGCGATCATTTGCCAACCGAATCAAAGCTTCGAAGCGCGAAATCCACTTGCTTGGACTACTTTACGATGCCTCGCGCACTCTGTTCCCCATGTACTGCCCTGAGTTCGCTGACGAAGACCATGTCATCAACGACAGCATTGAAATGATGCTGCGTGGCAATAAGGGTCATAAGAGACTGGGATCTACTGCCCCCATGAAGATTATCGGAGACGTCGGTCGAATTGGAGACAAGCTCACTTCGGTTGTTGGCAACGTCGCATCTGAGATTACCGGCAAAGAAGTTTTCAACCCCAACTCGGCCCACTCCATCGTCCTCGAAGCCCTGGAGAAGACCAAGTCTTCTGAAGCTCTGGCCCGTCGTATTTGGATGTCTTTCGTGGTTGAGGGACATGATTCATTGGTTGTGGATGATTTCCAGGAAGTTCTCGGACCTGCCTACAAGATAGAAGCTGAGGAAGCTTTCTATGCGATCGACAATGATGAGAACGGGGATATCAGTCTGGAAGAAATGATCTTGAAGGTAACAGAAATGGGCAAGGAGCGCACGGCTATTTCCGAAGGCATGAAGGATATTGGTCAGGCCCTGCAAGTGTTTGACCAGATTCTCCTGTTCTTTGTCTTGCTGCTTGTCATCCTGATCTTCCTCCTCTTCTTCCAGAGCAGTTTCGTTAAGACTCTCACTACCGCTGGAACTACCCTGCTGTCTCTCTCGTTCGTCTTCGCCACTACCTGCCAGGAGTTTCTCGGTTCTTGCATTTTCTTGTTCGTCAAGCATCCCTTCGACGTGGGTGACCGGGTCGAAATTAGTGCCGCCGTTATGGTTGTTGACAAGATTTCGCTGCTGTACACTGTCTTTCACCGTGGTAACAATCAGACCGTTCAGGTTAGTATCTCGCTATCTAGTCGCTGAGGATTGTTGATTAATCAGATATGTAGATTCCCAACATTGTACTCAACAACCTCTGGATCGAGAACGTGTCCCGAAGTAAAGCTATGAGCGAGACTATTGAAATCAATGTCTCTTTTGATACTAGCTTTGAGGATATCGAGCAGCTTCGTACCGAAATGGAGAGGTTTGTCCGATCTGCCGAGAACTCACGCGACTTCAAGTCTGAGTTTAGCATTGATGTGGGCGCTGTGAATGATCTGGACAAGATGACGCTCAAATTCGATATTCAGCATAAGTCAAACTGGCACAATGCTGCTGTTCGAGGTCAGCGTCGTTCCAAGTTCATGTGTGCATTAGCCATGGCTATGAAGAAGATACCTATCAATGCTCCTGGTGGTGGCGGTGAGCCCCTCGGTGGCCCGACCAACCCCTCGTACTCGGTCGCTGTCAGCGACGAATTCGCTTCTAAGGCCCGTGATGATTCGACCCTGGCTAAGGACGGAGCCCGCATGGTGCCTCTGGCTACTAAGGGTAAGATGGATACGGACAACTCTGAAAAGCATGCCGTCGATGAGCTCAGCACTCGTCCTCTCGTCCCGGGTACTACTCACTGGGACCACCGGGATGATCGGACGTTGAACTCCGACGATGCTAGTCACAGTCTAAAGCGCGATGCCACTCATGGTCGTCGCAAGGCTGGTGAGACGCTCCCTGTGCTCACTCTGGAAACGGCCCCTAGATCTAGCCTTTCTGTGAGGTCTGTTCGGCCGAGCCTCAGGAGTCCACAGCATGCACCATTCGACGAGGAAGCTGAAACTGGTATGGGTGCGAACCCCTACCACTCCAACCTATCCCCCGCTACATCGGGTAATTCCGCTGGTTACCAGCCCTACAACTTCGCCAGCTCTAGTAGCGGTTACGTGCAGAGCAATGTGCAAAACCCGATGCAGGGTCCCCCATCGCAGCGCAAAGCATCCCCTCAGGGGCCGCCTCCACCTGGCCAGCACTAGGATTACGATGAAGAGCGGTGTGACGAGCAGGTGTAAACCGTGGTTGCCAATATAGAGTGCCTGGGTGACCTTACGTATAGTTTCGTGTGTTTCGGTGTCCATGAGAAAACTGGCGGGAGGCAACATGGGCTTCCGATATGGCAAATAGAATGGGCGATCCCGTGCCAGAAGAAACGGGCGGATGTATTTTGGAATTTTGAAAATTGGTTCGTTCTCTCTTATGTTACCAGGGACAGCCGCCGAGCGTCTCTCACATTCTCACGAAGTCAAGAAATTTTTAGAATATTATTTGTTTTGATCAAGGTCATGGTCACATAACTGGTCTAAGCCTGAGCAAATCATGTGAAGTTTCGTGGCATGCTTAACAGTTTAACAGACGTGCTCAGGTGGGGGCACGTCACCGTCCTTCGGACCCAGGTCTGTCTTGAGCACCCGACCAAAGAGCTCGAGCAGGACCTCGAAGCAGATCTTGGTGATGGCTGGGTCGTACCGGCCCTTGCTGAGCTCGTCGCGAATGAAGGCGTGCTGAGCCCAAGCAAACTCGTGGAAGCTGAAGACGACCCCCGCCTCGCGAAGTTTGGTGCGGATAAGGTCGCGGCCGGCATCGGGAACGTGGGTATCTTTGATACCGAAGATCATGGCGACCTCGCCCTTGAACTTGTCAAATAGGTCGACGGTGTGGTTGCTGTTGGGGGGAGCGGTAGCAGAGGTGTTGGCAGTTTCATAAGGGCCCAGGGTGCGGGAGTGGATGTCCGTGGCGAAGTAGGCGACACAGGCGGTTATGCGGGGGTCAAGCTGAGGTGTGTAAGTAAGACGTATCTCAATGGATGGCTGACAGCTTTTTCTGATACGGGCTGGATTGTAAGTGACGGGGAGACGGAGAGAATACGTACAGCAGCACGTACGGCGAGATGGCCACCGAGACACATGCCCGTGGCGCCGATGAGGCCGGTACATGTGGGAAGGGTAAGGAGGTAGTCAACGGTGGCATAGGAGTCTGCGTCATAAGACTCGAGGGTCTGATGTGACGTTAGTTGAAGTTTGAGTGGAAGATGTTTTGACAGACAACGCACCTTTTGGATCTTGTATTGGTTGCCACGGTCAGTGTCCTCAGCATCATACTTCAGAGGCTCTGGGCCAGTAAAATCATGATAGGAGGAGGGAGCGGCGACGATGTAGCCCTGTCCGGCGATTTGGCGAGCGAAGCGGGCAACGGGGCCGGTTACTTGGACCAAGTTAATTATATAGGTGATACTTCAGTTGAAAATGGTCACGTATATCATCATACCTTGGTAGATTTCACTGAAGAGGGAGACGCCAGGGAAACGACTGACGAACATTTAGTTTACTTCCTATGTTTTAATCCAAGAGAGGGATGATAGTATACGCTTTGGGGTAACCGGGAATTGTGGGATGGAAGAGAAAAATGCCTGTTGTGAGGTTATAAGCCGTCGGATCGCTCTCGAGATATATGATGTTATATCAGGGACGACGTGGGTGAGGGGCGGGGAACGAGAACATACGCATAGTGCCATCCTTGCCATTGGCAACGGTGGGGACATCGATATGGGATTCCTTGATCAACATAGTGGCTGGATGGCTATTACGATTGTTGATTGTCGGTTAGAGCTGTATTTGAATTGAAAGGATATACTTGTGGACTGTTTGAAATGAATTTGGGGTATGTTGCGAAGCTCTTTTCCCCTCGAAACTCGAGTGGAGGACCGCTCCTCGGCGTCGCTCGGCGGGCTAGTAGCTACCGACCGAGAATACGGGCCTGTTATTGGCTGGTGGGCTCATCTCCCCGCCGCTGCGGCACGCACAGATTCCCGCCCACATTCGGGATTTGGAAGCTGAGACTGACCGGCTTCGGGGGGTGTGAGAGGAGAGGGCGGACCGGAGGCGGGAAAACCGATGTTTCCGAAGTGAGCGGTTGAGATGTCCCAACCAACCTCCTTCTCGCTCTTAAAGGCTGCTAAACCAATGTAACAGTACATATACTACAGAGTAGGTGCACCACCTTACGTATTCGGGAACCAGAACGGAGGGGATGCAACGCAAAAGCACATGCAAGACCAGCTCAAGAAAGAATGACAGCTTTTTTTTTTTTTGGGCTTGTCTGTGCGCGGGTCGGATGGACTCTGATCAGAAGCAAATGCTATGGGGCAACACAGCGTGGCATATGACCACGGTGACGGACGTGTGCAGAAGAAGCTAATGTAGGTACCGTGTGTCGAATCCAAAGAGTACATGTACTTTGCTTGATCTTGGAGGCAGTGCCAAAAGTGCAGCAAGGTTGCGTCTTGCTGGCTAGGATGTGGCGGCTTCCTCTGTGCGAACGCCCCCATGGAGAGGCTGGTCTCGCGGGCTGGTGGGTACGTCCCTGGTTGGTCGGCTGCTCGACCATCACAAGGGTCTAGCATCTTTGTCCAGGTGGTCACTTCGCCAACATTTTGGCATCGCTCATAATCAATCGTCCCACGGGCAACGAAACGCAACAACAATAAATCTCCAATCCCTTGCCTCCTGTTTCTTATTGCATCCTTGATTATATACGCCCCCCTGCTGCGTCTGGTCAGCGTTTCTCGACTCATGCTCCTCCCGCGTTTCTGAAGCTTTTACCTTTGAGCTCCTCCATCCCTCCCTCTCCACCGCTTCGTCCTCCCACCACCCTCTGTATCCCGCCATCTGATACCGTACCGTCAACAACCATGAACGGCCACTTCTCTGCCGTCGGCGAACAGCCCGGCGCCGGCAGTTACGAACATGGCGTGCAGGTGATCGACGAGGAAAAGGAATTCAAGTATGTTAATTTCCCTATGTTTTTGTGTCCCGTGGAAGCTCTCCAATCAACCCCAACGCTTTGCGCCCCTTCTATGATATCACCCGCCACCATCCACGCTGGCCTTTTGCCATGATCTCGACGCTTTTTGCTAACCACCAATACTCTAACACAGCAACAATCTCAATGAGTATCTTCAACTCACCACCGTCGCCGATGCCGGCTTCAACTACCATCTCATTTCCGTCTTCGGTTCGCAGTCCACTGGCAAGTCGACCCTGCTAAACCATCTCTTTGGAACCGAGTTCTCCGTCATGTCCGAGACGGAACGCCGCCAGACGACAAAGGGCATTTGGATGTCCAAAAACAAGCGCGAAGAGAGTGCGGGGACTAAAATGGCCGACAACATCCTCGTCATGGATGTAGAAGGTACAGACGGTCGCGAGCGCGGTGAGGATCAAGACTTCGAGCGCAAGAGCGCTCTCTTTGCGCTTGCCACCAGCGAGGTCCTTATTGTCAATATTTGGGAGCACCAGGTCGGTCTATACCAGGGCGCAAATATGGGCTTGCTCAAGACCGTGTTCGAGGTCAATCTGCAGCTCTTCCTCAAGGACCAACAGTGAGTATTTTCTCCCCATCGTCATGGCCCTCTCTGGCGCCAGGATCCTGACATATCACCTATCAGATCTACCCCGAGGTCCCTGCTCTTTTTCGTTATCCGCGACCATCTCGGCACTACACCCCTTGCCAACCTTCGTACCACTCTTATTCAGGACCTGACCAAGATTTGGTCCTCCATCTCCAAGCCCCAGGGCCTCGAGAACTCGCGGATCGAAGACTACTTCGACTTTGGCTTTTCGGCTCTCCCTCACAAGATCCTTCAAGGCGACAAATTTACCGAGGAGGTTCAGAAGCTGGGCTCAAGATTCACTGCCGGAAATCGAAGTGGCAAGGGTGACCAGGAGCTTGAGGGGGGTGTCTTCCTCCCTGAATATCACCGACGAATCCCGGCCGATGGCTTCTCCGTTTATGCTGAGGGCATCTGGGATCAGATAGTCAACAACAAGGACCTTGACCTCCCCACCCAACAGGAACTTCTGGCCCAGTTTCGTTGTGATGAGATCTCAAGGGAAGTTTTGATCAACTTTGATATCGTTGTTGCGCCCTTGGAAGAGAAGCAAGCCGAGGCTACTAGGTTGGGAATTCCTACGGTGCTTACTGACCTGGGCCCCTCTGGAAAGGATGCCCGTGAGAAGTGTATGAAAGCTTTTGAGGTGCAAGCGAGTCGATACCATAAGGGTGTGTATACTCGCAAGAGGCAAGAGCTGGAAGGCAAGGTTGATGCCCGGCTCAAGGCTTTGTACCAGGGACAACTAGCTGCTGCTCACAAGACTGGTGTTACTGCATTCAGTGAAGCTGTCGCGAGCAAAGTCAAAGCTGGACAGAAAGGTGGCGGTAGTTACGAATTTGCCGAGATTGTCGCAAACGAGAAGCGAAAGGCCCTTGACATTTTTAGCGTCGAAGCAAAGAGTCTGCTTATTGAAGGTATATCGTGGACCAACTTTGCGTCCCAGTTTGCCCTCTTTGAGAAGGAGCTTGATGAAGTGAGCGGCAAACTGCGTAAAGAGGAGATGCGACGCCTTGCGACACGCGTGGAACGATGGGTCAAGTCACGACTTGGCGAGGCAATTGGTCTGGAGTTCAACAAGCTAGGTTCTGGCCGAGGCGGCTTGGGAGCCCCTGAAACCGGAGAAAAACCCCCCACCGAGAAAGATCTTTGGGATCGTATCTGGAACGTCTTTAGTAACATCGTTAAGGAGGCTGAGATCCGATTCGCTGAGCGAGCTAAGAGCTTCGATGCTAGCGATGATGAGGTTCTTATCGGTGCTTGGCGTCTGCGCCGAAAGAGTTGGAGCGCGCTGCGGGAGAAGATTGAGGAAGAGGTTATGGAAGGCAACATTCTTCTGAAGCTTAGAGAGAACTTCGAGGATAAGTTCCGTTATGACGATGACGGTGTCCCGCGCATCTGGCGCCCCAGTGATGACATCGAGGGCATCTACACCAAGGCTAGGGAGTCGACACTCACTCTTATTCCCCTTCTGTCAAGATTCCGTCTCTCTGAGACGTATGCGCCCCCCGACCTGCCTGGGTTCATTGGCCACCAGCCTACGGGGGTTGAAGCTGGCGATGAAGAGGACCTAACGCCAATTGGAGGTATCGACGAAGAGGAGGGTAAGAGCCTGGAAGAGGAGATGACGGTGCTGAGCGAGAGCAAGCGTCAGGATCTGGTTGTGCGGTTCAAGAAGACGGCCGATGGTGTCTATGTGGAGGCCAAGCGTAGCGCCATTGGCGGTGTTGCCCAGATCCCGTGGTACTTCTATGGGTTGCTCCTGGCTCTGGGCTGGAACGAGATCTTTATGGGTAAGTGGACGACCACGACGTTTGATATCGAGGAAAATTTACTGACGAAATCTTTTTCTTTAGTGTTGCGGAATCCTTTCCTCTTCATCATGATTCTTCTGATTGCGGGAGGAACCTACGTTGCACACACGCTCAACCTCCTCGGCCCTATGATGCAGATGACCAACGCAGCAATGACCCAGGGCGTGGACATTGCCAAGCAGCAATTGCGAGACTTCATCGCCAACTCTGACACTGCACGTCAGGCCGTTGGGATGCCTGCCCGGGACAGCGACAGCATCAGCATGGATACGCTGGATAGCCGGGGGAGGAAGCAGAACAACTCCACGGAGTCGGATGACATTGATGAGATTTGATGAGAGTGTCTTGATATATAGATGCTAATGTAGTTCTAAGACCCTGTCGGGTGTGATTGTAGCAAAAACAAACAGGATATATAATGTCTACTGAACCAAACCTGACCCATCCTGATCCAATGCGCCTTTGTATGAAACCTTTTCCTGGTCTCGCCTGTAAATAATCATCAAATCCTCAACCCAACGCCTAGAATGCCTCTAAACCCGCTGGCGTACCGAACCAGGTCCCCAGTTCAGACGACTCGTTCTCTTCTTCACCCGAGACGAAGAAGTCGGTTAAACGACTGGTTTCGCCATCATCCTCGGCGGGCCATTCAACTTTGACACCGCACCCCTTAGCCTCAAGCATGTCCTTAGCTGTACCCCAGCTAAATCGACACTCAGGGCCCCAACCAAAAACAGGATGCAGATTGCTCTTCATCCATCCAACACAACGACCATCAGAAGGGTATCCGGATCCCCATGCCATTCCACCCTCGCTCTCGGCAAGACTTGCGCCGGCTCGGGCTTCGTACAGCACCTCGAGGGCGGCATCACGGGTGACCTTGGCGCAAACAGAGGCGGCACTGACGCAGGGATACAGACTGTCAGCCTTCTTAGCGACGGTGATTTTAGCAGTAGGGAATACGCGCTGCAGCTTCGCCTGGTATGAGGCGGGCTGGCCAATGGTGTCGACGTAGATCTCCTGGAGGTTGACACCCATTGCGTATACGGCTTTGATGAGGTCAATAGTTGCGTCCATGGCCTGGGCGTTGAGGTTGTACGTGGCGGGGCGGAACATGTCGGCTGAGATGTCGCGGGCTGAAAGCGCCGTCGTGGCCCAGCCGCAGGATTCATAGAGGTCGCTGCCTTCAGTACAGAGGGCGCGCATTAGGTTGGAGCGAACAACAGGGGTGAGAACCTTGGAGTCGTCAAAGTGGTGTTCGTCGCGAAGCAAAGGGTCGGAGAGCGGCAGCGGAAGGAAGAAGACACCGTAAACCATGGGACCGAGAACGGGGCCGCGACCGGCTTCGTCGACACCGAGGCAGCATGGCGGAGCAGATGATGGATCGGAGGGGTCGGTGGGAAGAAGAGCTTTAGGGACGGCGGAGTAGTGGGAGAAAGAGGCGCCGGAGAGGAGGGTGGAGCAGTGCACGGAGGGGGGAATGAAGGTTGATTGTGAGTCGTCGGCGACCATGATGTGTGGATTTGAAGTCGTGATGTACGGACGGGAGGACGAGTTGAGAGAATTGGGATGGAAGTCGGAGATTTTCGGTTATGGATGTTCCATTCAGGAGAATAAGAGAACCGATTAGTCAAATATCGAGGATTGGTTGAGTATCAGCAGTCGTCTGCGTGAAACTTGGTTGCAATTGTATCTATGTCATGAAGGTTGTACGAAGTGACGATTCCGTAGAGCACATTGCAATGGGTTGGAGGCATAGGTGGAGAGACCCCACGACGCGTTCTGGCAGGAAACCCCCAAACGCGTTGAGCTCCAATTGATTTTGGGGTTTCTTCAATGACAAAGTCCCCTGGTACCCGGAATTGTGGGGCTGTGCCACAAGCACCCAGTCAGCATAGCGTACTATCGGTACGTACCTGATTTGGCGCTCTTTCCAGTGGCAGCTTTCCAGCACAAACGGCCAAAGGCATTAATTTACCGCGTCAACAAAGAAGTTGGCAGTCACCCAAACGCGTCCTAGTTTCCTCTGTGTCGCACTCGCTGCACTCGCTGCACTCACACTCAACCAGTCCAACTGACACCACAAACACCTTGATCCGCCCACTTCCGCCAAACAAATTATTTCTTTGATGGCTTAACGAACTGCGCAAACTCACTCTCTTATCTGGTGTAGGGAGTCCAAATATTACCAGCTCCGAGCAACCATGACGTCTCGCGGTGGTCGTCGTGCGACCAATGTCGACTTTCAAGCTTTACATGAGCTCGGTGTTGCGGGCCGGTATGTTAACAACATCAACAACACGCGCCACCACAAACGAAATGCTTATGTCACTACCACAGGAAAACGGGCATTCAGATACGCGACACCGGCAAACGCGATGAACATGGCATGCAGCCTTTAGATGACCTTCTCTCGTCGCCCGAGAAATCCCCCGTTGGCAACGGCATAGTGTCTAGCTCTGACGACAATGAGTATGGAAGCGATGACATGGACATTGAGAGCAGTGCGCGCTCCCTCCACCTACATCCAAGAACAATCCAGAGTCTAATGTTTTCGCAGGTGCCGGCCCTGGCCCTCAAACGGTGCTTAAGGAGCGCCAGGGACGCCTCTCAATCCCTCGAAGTCGATCGCCCATCAAGACAACCCTAGGGTCTCCCGCGAAGAGGAACCCACGTCTTGATCGTGGCTCGTCAACCACCCCCGGCGACCGTACGAGCGATTTTGAATCCCGAGTAACTCGGAAGCTTAACTTCGGCAAGGGTCAGGGACGAGGCAGACCCAAACTGAATGGTGTGAACGGATTTCACCGCAAGGCAAGGGAAGAAGAGGAAGAAAAGGAAGAAGAGGAAGAAGAGGAAGTGCAAGATGACACCCAAGACACGGTCATACGCCATGTCGATTCCGATGACGATAATACAGACCTCTTAGAAGAGTCTCTACAAATGGTCGAAGCTATGGGCGGAGAATCACCATCACCTGAACCGGAAGCACCGCGAGCTGCACAACAAGAGGAAGAGGAGGAGGAAGAGGAGGAGGAGGAGGAAGCGGAGGAAGCGGAGAAAGAGGTAGAAGAAGATGACGATGATGAACCAATCGCACGCCAGGCCACTGCAAAAAGGACAGGCCGGGGAAGACCAAAAGCCGCGCTGAAGCCAAGTGTAGCGGACACTACCCAAGAACCATCCGCAGTGAGGAGGAATCTGGGAGCCAATGGAGATTCCCAAGTTAAGGTCCAGAAGAAAAGAGGACGTCCAGCGAAGAAAACTATCCAGCATCAGGAACCTGAGCCGACCAAATCCTCCAGGAAACGACCGTCCGCGGACCTCTCTATTGAGGAGCATTCGATGGGCAGCGAAGAGGAGAACAATGCAGAAGAGCCAGAGCCAGAACCTGAACCCAAGAGAGCACGAACCGGACGACCGAAAACTTCGAAGCCAGTGGCGGCAAAACCATCAGCGACAAAACCAGCTCCTGCAAAAGCATCTGCCCCTGTAAAGGCGGCTACCGCCAAGACTAAATCCAAAGCTCGGGGCAGGCCTGGCCGAAAACCAAAGGCTCAAGCGACAGAGAGCTCGGGCGATGTCGGAGAGACGTCTTTCGCTGCACTTCAGCGAGGACCGCCTATGCCTAAGTCTCGTGGTCTGGTATCTGTCCGCCGAGACCTCGATGATGTGATAAAGACGAGATCTGGTAGACAATCACACCGACCCTTGGACTGGTGGAAAGGCGAACAAGTTGCGTTGGAATATGAGGCAACGGATGATGTGTTTGCTAGGAAAGTTTTCGCCGTCCCAACGATTCGGGGTGTTACCTGCCCTCCTCAACAGCCATCTCCCCCACCAAGACCTGCACGGAGCAAAGGGCGCGCAAAAGGCAAGTCGACACGGGCTTCTCATAGAACGGAACCCGAGTTGGAAGATTGGGAAGTCAGCCCGGGCACGGTCACAGGAGAAGTCATTCTATGGGAGCCGGAGCATGAGTTTCAACCTCCTGCCGATGACGAGCCTGTCTCGGTTATGGAAGAGCGAGTCGCTGTCTCGGCCGAGGCGATTCAGACTCGTGATATCCGTGATGCGACATTCCGCTTTGCTAAGACCCTCACAACACCATTTATGGGCGCTGGTGTTGTCGATTTGCCCCCTGGCGCCGAGAAGAGACCAAAGAACTCGCGCAAGATGCATATGGTATTCTTCGTTCACTCCGGAAAGGTACTTGTTACCGTGAACGACACTCAGTTCCGCATCACCGAAGGAGGCATGTGGTTTGTTCCCAGAGGTATGTTATCCCCTGGTGATGCAGCCGAGAGTAGTGGTTACTGACTCCAAGAATAGGAAACTACTACAGCATAACCAATGACTACGATGCCCCCTGCCGCATCTTCTTCTCTCAAGCATGTGAGGTGTCAGCTCTGCCGATTGACTCTGACCAGTCGCAAAATTCTACAATGGCTTTCAGCTCATAACGTCCTCGCATACAAAACATATGGTGGAATGACTAGGAGCGTTCTTGGTTGCTTGCAAGTACGCATTTCTTGTACATAGTCTACCTGTCGCTCGATTCACGGCTGAGCGGCGGGCGATGCTGAACGAGCGGAAGACTTTTAAGGTCTTTTCTTTTTGTTCTTAATGATTCTCCCTTTTCTTTTCGGGGAGTTTCTGGGTTGGTTCACCTCTCGTGCCTATTAACTACTGAGATTGGGCAAAAGGGATTGTTTGGCATTTGACTGAATGGGCTATTTTAGTAGACACGGGTTCATGACTTATGCAAAGTATGGCGGGGACTTCGTTTTTGTCGTATACCATTTGACTGAGAAAACATTAATATAAAGGCTTTTGTTGACTTGATTCTAAAAGAGGTCCGTATGCTGTTGGTCATTGTTAAAAACGATATCGCCAATGGCCAAAAAAATCATGCGGATGAACAAAGGGGAATTTCGTTTATTGAGAAGGGTATCTCGAGTATACATTTGGCCATTCATGTGGTTATTCCCAGGGGCAAGCCATCGCAACAATCCTCAAACGTTGAACTCTACGTATGTTAGTCCAAGTCCAACTATCCTGGGCTTAGTTCTCAGAGCAACACTAGGGTGCTGTAATCCACACACCCAACGCCCTTTTTTTTTTTTAATACTCTTCGTTCAAAGTCTTCTTCAGTTGACCCATCTCCTGATCCCACTGGGAAATCTTGGTCTGGCTGGCCTCAAGTTTGGCAAGGAGGAAGGTGATGCGACCAGCCGTTTCACCTGTCTGGCGAGGCAAGGACCCGAGTAGTGAGAGTTCCGCTTCGACCTTGTCAATGGAGCGTGTCTCAGCTTTGGATATCTCTGTCAGAGTTGCGAGGTCCATCTTGGCCATGAGAACTCGATCACGCAACAAAACAGAGAACGTGGCTTGATGTAATGGTTTGCCGGCGGTAATGGTCTGAGGACGGCCCTGGTAGGTTTTGACAGCAATAAGTTCAGAGCTAGCGAGACTTTCAAGCGCTGTCTCGGCATCAATAGTAGAGGAGGAGAATATCGGAGACAAAACGATCTGGTTATACCGTAGAGACGGGTTCTGAGCAAGCGACTTGATGAGATGCCAGGCCTGCTGAGGACTCCACTTCTTGGCATCGGTGTCTGATGACTTGCCAAGGAGGAACACTCGCACTATGTCGGCAGCAGTTTCGTTTACCATGTCATGGACTGCTTGGTTGGGTGTCTGACCAGTCCGCAGGCGGCGGGCGAGAAATTCGAGATCAGTGAGACGGCCGCCAAGCGTCTTGATGCACTCATCCAGCTCTACAAGATCTGGACGTCGCACCAGTGGCTTCTCCGCGTCTTCTCCTTCCGCTCGGTTTTCTTCGTCTGCAATCTGGTCCCTGAGACGATTCAAGACGAATTTCTTGGCTACATCGGGCGCAAGATCACCCAACGAAACAGTACGAAAGATGCGATCTGGGAGAGCTTTGGCTAAAGGCTTCGAATAGGCTGTATCGGTGGTCAAGAAGATGACATGAGCGACATTGTTTTGTACCGCAGACGCAGCCCATTCGGCAATCTTCTCATAGACCAAACCATTGTCTTCGTTCTTGTGGAGGAAGTTGTCGACAACAACGACTGGCCTGCGTTCAGGATGAGCCTCGAGGTAAGCATCATCAGCTAAGTTGGCATCGCTGTCTCTCTTATCCCGGTCAGACAAAGCAGCTTGCTTCAGAGCAGAAGATGTAGTGTGCAGTATTTTGGTGAGCTGAGATTCGAGTGTTTCGGAGAACCCTGCCTTGACGCCTGTGGTACTTTGAACGGCGAGGTCCACCATACTGCTAATGCTGTTAGCCCATGAAAAGATCGGCCGATACCCAACGGCAGCCGCAAGTCTTTTCAGGGTTGCAGCCTCCCCTCTAGCTTCGACGATTGGGCGACAGTCCAGTTTGAGCACATTCCTCCGACCCTCAAGCGACTGGTTCATGATCATTTCGATTTTCCCGGAACCTTTGGGGCCTGTAACAACAATAAAAGTGTCGGAGGTCTCTTCTAGCCAACCGTTCACTTGGTCTATTATGTCGCGTCGGTGCTGCCAAACGGTACCAAGGCCATCGCCATGCTTCTTTGAGCCCCCGAGGGAGAAGTTCCCTGTTTGCTTCTTGAACCATTTATATATCCTGGAATCTTTGATATCGAGGGAACGTTGGACATGAAGCTTGACGAAGAACTCGCGGATAGGATCGAAGATAATGACTGAGAGACCAGCCAGCAGAGCAGCTACGATAGGTAAAACAACGCGAGGATGGCTACTCAACCAGTTCCATATGCTGTTGGCCTTGATGCGCTTTTCGTAGGACAGTCGCAATTTGGTTCCATTTTGGCCACCGCCAAAGGCCTGACTGACTAAAAAGCCGTGCATACAGTTGCGAGCCATGATGGCGTCTCTTATTAAAGGGAACCCGACGAAAGCATATCGCGGGACGACCTTGGAGTCTGTGGGTTGCGGGATGATGTCGGCAATCTTCCCATACTTGCGAAAGAGTGTGTAGAGTGTCTCCTCAGGAAGCTCTTCGGGGGTAGATCCGGGGTTAGGAGGAACAAACTCGATTCTGAGAAGGTTGGTAGGATAACGATAAAGATCTTCAAGCCATGGAGTGCCTTGGACGAGACGGGCTGTTACACCACGCCAGAAGCTATACCATGGCTTGACAGGGTGTTCTTTAAGTCGTTTGGCCAAAGTTGCTGACGGTAATGTTAATGTTTCTCAGAGCAGAAGAGGGGGTTAGGCTAAAATCACGTACCTTCAATTTCAGCGGGGTCGATATTGGCATCATGCTTGAACTTGACGAAGGCACCGCCATCCTTGAGGCGTGGTAAGATCTCAGTGACCTTAATAGGAAGATCGTCAGGGATTGCGGTTTTAACGAGGCGAATTGGGTCCAGGATTCCGAGCGAAGAACTCTCGAAGCGCTTGAGCAGGCCCGCAACGTCGTGATCAGTGTTCCATGGGCGAAACAGGACACTGGACAGCTTCAGAGGGAAAATATCTTGGGTTGAAGTTAGTGGTCAATGAAAGGCAATTGAGGGTAATTGAAGGAACTGACTATCAAAGAAAAGGATAGACTCGTTGGTGGAAAGTGCAATATGACCACTCTTGTCCCCATCAGGTTCGGAGGAAAGCGAAGGGGCGGCTGAAGATGATTGTGCAGATGCAGATGAAGGGTCTAGCGTAGTAGTGCTTTCCCAGGCGCGAGGTGAGGCTCCAAAACGAGGCGTTAGAGCGCGTTCATTGCGGCAACGGACAAAAGAGGTTGCTGTTAAGCCCAGAGGATGAGAGGCCGATGGTGAAGAGAGCAAGAATTGGCGCCTCGCCGCGACGAGCGCCAGGCCTCGTCTTGAGATCATGATTATCGGGGATCAGTGGCGCACATGCTGAGGCTCAGCCAGAAAGACGGACCCCAAGAGTTATAAACACGGCTGGACGATTGAAATGGGGGAGCTGAGGATTATTTGGAGAGGTAGGTACTCCAGTTTAAGCTATTGGTAGCTTCCTCGGTAGATCAGATGAGGTCATCAATCCTGAGCAACTAGAACAGCCCACTGACCCACCTACTTACCGGTACCTAATCTGTAGATTCTCTGTAAATGCTCAGTTTAATATTATCTCCTAGTTCGATTCATTCCAAGAGTTTTTTCTACTCAATTCCACATATATTTAGATAAATTCTGTGAAACTCTGTTATATTATTAAACTGTGAGACTTGACATCATCTAAACTCGCGGCGCAATGAAGAAAGATCCTCCGTGTGTCTTGCCCCACGGCAATCCGGCAGATCCATTTTCCCGGTGCAACCCGACCATCGCCAATTGCGCGCTGGTGTGTAGTTACTTCGTATCATGCAAATGGAAGACCACTGACAGGGCATCCAAAAACCCCCCTCCCCCTCCCCCAAAAAGAATCGTTTTACCAGCATTACCATTGGACCACAACCTGCAGCTGCATCTGCATCCTAATGTACATTCGTCACGGGGCAATTCCTTCTGAAAACGACTGATCTCGACTCCCCCGCTCTGGTCCGTCTTTACGTTACTTGACTTCCACATTTGCTTCAAGTATATATTTACTACGATTACGACGCTACGTCCATCAAGCGCATTCCTCTTCTACGATTTCAAACTGAGCCACACGACCATCGCTATCATGGGTTGGCTCTGGGCATCTTCATCCTCTACTGAAAAGGGCCCCGCGCCTACAGTTGTTGGCAAGGAATCAGCCCCTCCATCTTCAACATCGACCCCCTCACAATCCTCGTCCTCAACATCCGACGAGTTTGCCGACCCCGAAATCCAAAAGTTCCTCGACCTTCTAAACGCCAAGCCCGAGCCCTCCAAGCCCGAACACTCCTCACAAACCTCCTCCGACAAACCCTCCTCCTCTGCATCATCCTGGTTCAGCCTGCGCTCCTCTCCTTCCTCCACAGCCTCCCGAACCGCCGCTCAAGTGGAAGCACCACCCGGCAACACTCTCTCCGAATCCCTCCTCCCCACTGAAATGTCCTGCCGCCAGGCCTTCGACCAAGCCTGGGCATGCAACTCGATGGGCGGCCAGTGGAACGCTGTCTTCCGCTACGGCGAGATGCGCTCTTGCAGCGAGCATTGGGATGACTTCTGGTTCTGCATGCGCACAAAAAGCTACGGCCCCGAGATGCGCGCGAAGGCCGTTCAAACCCACTACCGTAATAAGGAGTATGCAAAGTATGGCAGCGGCAAACCCAACAGTGAGGATATCTGGGAGAGCCGCGACGAAAAGGTCGAACCTGGCTCTGTCTTTAAAGAGCCCATTGAATAACTTAAGCTAGTATGGGAAACTCCTTTCTTGCGGTTGGCATTGGGGAATCAGGGAGTAATTATTTGTATATTACCAAGTCACGATCAGCATAGTGTTTAAACAGAGATACTCCTCCTTTCTTAATAAGGACATTTTACTGACTATCTCAGAACTTCAACTTAAGATCGTGCCACTAACAGCCAAGCGAATTTGCGATACAACAGCTGTGGTCTTCGCATAACTGAACACAATATTCTGTTTTTCATCTAGGAATCACGTAGCAAAAATACACACAAGACAATAATTTCAAAGTTCATGAATTTTATTAATTCATTGTCATTAAAATACAACACCAGGTAATAAACCGCCGAGCTTTTTCCCTGTTCGTAACCGTGAAATGCGTAACAAAGCGAAACCGAAAATCTAATCATCTCATCCCTTGGAAACCCCTAGCCTCCGCATCAATTGATGCACAATCATTCTAAGAGTCGAGACTGATGTTGGGGTATCAAAGCATTTAGTCGACCTCCTCAACGGTGGGGCCGTCATCACCACCGCGGGCAGCACCGCCAGGGGGGCCACCACCGGGGAAGCCACCGGGAGCGCCACCAGGCATACCAGGCATACCAGCACCCTCACCACCAGCTCCGTAGAACTTCATCATGATGGGGTTGGCAATACCCTCAAGCTCCTTCTGGTGCTCCTCGTACTCCTCACGAGTAGCCTGCTGGTTGTCATCGAGCCAGGCAACGACCTTGTCGATCTCAGTCTTAAGAGTCTCCTTGTCGCTGGCATCAATCTTCTCCTCGACCTTGGGGTCGCTAAGAGTGTTGCGCAGGGAGTAAGCGTAGGACTCGAGACCGTTCTTGGCAGCGACACGGCGACCCTCGGCCTCATCCTCCTCCTTGAACTTCTCGGCATCAGCAAGCATGCGCTCGATATCCTCCTTGGACAGGCGGCCCTTGTCATTGGTAATGACAATCTTGTTGGACTTGCCAGTGCCCTTCTCAACGGCGGAGACGTTGATAATACCGTTGGCGTCAACGTCAAAGGTGACCTCAATCTGTGGGACACCACGAGGAGCAGGGGGGATACCAGTAAGCTCGAACTTGCCGAGCAGATTGTTGTCCTTGGTGCGCTGACGCTCACCCTCGTAGACCTGGATCAAGACACCGGGCTGGTTGTCAGAGAAAGTGGAGAAGACCTCAGACTTCTTAGTAGGGATGGTGGTGTTGCGGGGGATGAGCTTGGTCATCATACCACCAGCAGTCTCGATACCGATAGAGAGGGGAGCAACATCGAGAAGCAGGATCTCGTTGGTGGACTTGGAAGAAGTGTCACCGGACAGAATGGCGGCCTGGACGGCAGCACCGTAGGCAACAGCCTCATCGGGGTTGATGGACTTGTTGGGCTCCTTTCCGTTGAAGTAATCGGTGATAAGCTTCTGGACACGGGGGATACGAGTGGAACCACCGACGAGAACGATCTCGTGGACAAGGCTCTTGTCGATCTTGGCGTCAGCGAGGACACGGTCGACGGGCTGGATGGTGGATCGGAAGAGATCCTGGCAAAGCTCCTCGAAACGGGCACGGGTGATGGAGGTGTAGAAGTCGATACCCTCGAAGAGAGAGTCGATCTCAATGGAGGTCTGGGCAGAGGAAGAGAGAGTTCGCTTGGCACGCTCGCAAGCAGTGCGAAGACGTCGGAGAGCACGGACGTTGCTAGAAAGATCTATCATATAAGTTAGCATTTAGTCGTAATAGAGTATCATGAGGGCCACCCACCTTTCTTGTGCTTGCGCTTGAACTCCATGACAAAGTGGTTGACGAGGCGGTTGTCGAAATCCTCACCACCCAAGTGAGTGTCACCAGCAGTAGACTTGACCTCGAAGATACCCTCCTCAATGGTCAGAAGAGAAACATCGAAGGTACCACCACCAAGATCGAAGATGAGGACGTTGCGCTCACCCTCAACCTTCTTGTCAAGGCCGTAGGCAATGGCAGCAGCGGTGGGCTCGTTGATGATTCGGAGAACGTTTAGGCCGGCAATGAGACCAGCATCCTTGGTAGCCTGGCGTTGAGAGTCGTTGAAGTAGGCAGGGACAGTGACGACAGCGTTGTTGACAGTCTCACCGAGGTAGGACTCGGCGGTCTCACGCATCTTGGTAAGAACCATGGAGGAAATCTCCTCGGGGGTGAAGTTCTTGGTCTCGCCCTTGAACTCGACCTCGATGACGGGCTTGCCACCCTTGTCGATGATCTTGAAGGGGAAGTGCTTCATATCAGCCTGGACCTCCTGGTCGGAGAACTTGCGACCGATCAATCGCTTGGCGTCGAAGACGGTGTTCTGGGGGTTCATGGCGACCTGGTTCTTGGCGGCATCGCCAATCAGACGCTCGGTGTCGGTGAAACCGACGAAAGATGGGGTAGTTCGGTTACCCTGATCGTTGGCAATGATATCGCATCTAAAGATAACAGATTAGCAACTGCATAATAGACAAGAGCGATGAATTTCGAGGGAGACGATGCTCCGCCCAAGGGGGAAAAACTTACCGATCCTCTCGGAAGATACCCACGCAAGAGTACGTGGTACCCAGATCGATACCGACAGCGGGACCCGTTGCCATTGTGAATGTGAGAATGCGATGAGGAAAACGAGAAAAGGGAGAAAAGAAAAGATGCTTCGAAAGGAGTCTTGAAGTTAGAAGACTTCTTTATACGTGGGTATTTAGGGGGGGAAGAGTGATGTTTTGGAAAAAGAGAAGTTGCGGTGCGGCGGTTGGGAGAGCATCTAAATAAAGGCGGGAGCCAAGGTTCGACGTGGTTCTGCGCTGTTCCAAAGGAACCCACACCAGCTTGTGTGCAGGGGCCGGGAACCCTCTAGCAGGGCAACGAAGCAAACTGCAAGCACCAGAAGAATCGAGTTGGCCACTAGAATGCTCCAGCAACGAAGAGTTCGTTTGCCTCTTGATTTGCCTACAGGGGGCTTTGGTTTTTTTTCTCTTTCTGGCTGGTTCCTGAAGGGATTGAGCTCGGTATTCTGCTCTCTCCCCTCGATTCTCTCGTTGATGTCATCCAAAGAAAAAATTCCACCGCGGGGCACACTCGGCGGCGGGGTGTGATGGCCAGGGCTATCCCAGAGAGTGTGCAGAGGTGCCTGGTACTTTGGCGCTTGGGCTTGCGGCTAACTCGCGGCCCAGTGCCTGGAATGCAAAATGCCTGAAGACGCCTCACCATGGCTACCAGCAGGCTGAGGGAGCCTTGTATCTGGTACTTGCCCCACCTCTGTGTGCTTCCAGAGGCAGGGAAGGAGGGTGGCTAACCTGCCAACTACCTACCTTAATAGTCACCCCTCGCCTAATCCCCTTATCACCAATGGGCGTCATAGTTTCTATTGCGCTGATCCATGGCAAAGTGATAAAAAAATAAGACACACATCAATCAGTTCATCAAATCTACGCGACAAAAGCAATTGCGATGGTGTATGCACCCTGCCTTTGTGTCCTGCGTCCTGCGTCCTGCGTCCTGCCCAGAAGTGCTATCCAACCTCCTAAGCGGACGTTGTGCTCTGTGTTGCATTTTGATGCACTGCCCCTGGTTTTGAGCATTCTGCCTGGAATGCTCTGGTTCCAATTCTTCTCTGTTGCCTCGTTGGGGGGCACGGCTTGCCTCCCATCTCGGCAAGGCAATGTCGCCGCAACCAAGCAACCAATGGGACCAGTCAGCACACTGTAACCTTGTAAATTAACGTATCCGGCCATCAAAGGGAGGCACAGTAGCCTGCTTTGCACGTTTGCCTGGTAAATTTTTCCCAATGGACCTTTCGCGGGGCTTCCACTGCACTCTGTGATGTGGGTTGGTGGGGTCCCACAGGAGGGGTATCCGCCTGCTGGGGTCTCCGGTGGCGTGGCAACTTCAACGAGCTCTTCTCGCTGCCCAATCACTGGCAGGCCAACCAAATCTGTCAATGAATCAATTTGTTGATGTGTCTTGGTCGCTCTCTGCATCTTTGGGCTTTGGGGTTGTCTTGGCCCCCGTTGCTGGGGAGCTTCCGTAAGAGCTCACACTTCTCGTTGCCTACGTTGTATCGCATGGCAGTTTCATTTGCGGTGTGTTGCTCGGCCTGCAACTACCAGAGTTACACCCGGGGATGAAAACTTTGATTGTTTCGGGATTATACGCAGTACGCGGCTGAGGCTGCGACAGCCTGGCCCCTCCAGTCCTAGAACTTGACCGCCTCTCATTGCCTTTCATCACCGGACGTCCCCTTGGAGATATTAAAGGCTAGTATCGATATCAGAACGACCAAAATTTTCTTGATCGCGGATTCCGATATTGAAACCCGCCTTGGTCGACCCTACAGTAGGTGCTATACTGTAGGGTAGGTGCTATACGAGACCTTCGGTAAAGAAGCACCCCGCAGCGAGTAGAATCGGGACCAAGATAGGCAGTCTAATCCAAATGCTATCCTCCCGAGCATCCGGTTCGACGTAAATCGATCGCTTTAGGAGACTTTCAAATATGAGCCCACAATGACGGCGTCATGATGTATCTCGCTTGTGAATCCATCGGCTCTTACTCTCTTACCAGTGGCCGGCACATTCCTGTCTTCCAATTGGGTTTTTTTTTCTTTTTCGCCGTCTCCTTGCTGCTAGCCTAAGCCTCGTTATGCTTCGTGTGTCACTACGGATACGTGCGAGCCATAGCCAAAGCGACATGTCAGAGACAGCTGGCCATGGCCAAATCGCTATACACGTTGTGAACCAATAATATTATATTCCATGAGTGCACTGATAGTATCTTATGCCGTATTCCATGTCCAATTCCTCGCTGCCCAACCCGATATCCCATGCATGCAAAAACAGAGATCGGGGACATATCGCGCGATACTAGCATTACATATCTCAAATGCGACTCAAATGCTACCCAACAACGCCAGGATCATGGTACCTAGCAAAGTCCAAACAAAGACGTTCCTAAAACAACCCAATTGGATCATCGCAAGAAAAGAGTGAAAGAAAACAACAACAAAATTCGTCAATCTTGTCTGGGCATGTCCAGCCCCCCCGACTACGGGAGCCCAAGCATGACCCCGCAGGTTTCCAGAGCCTGATAACAGAACATGGTCGCGATGCAGGAGCCAGACACCTCTCGAAATACCATCAACGATCTGACACGAAGCCAGCCAGGTCTTCTTCCCGGATCAGCACCATCTGCTTATCCGCCATCCTTGAGCTTGTCTCCGTCGTTGACCCGCCCAGCCATCCGCTCCAGATCTTCTGCATCACGTTATCGCTGCTCAGCAACTTGCTGCCCCGCACATGCTCCTTGTCCCCCTCGCCCACCGTGAGTAGCAGCCGCTCTACTGCCGCGAAGCCGTCCACAACATGCCAAAGAACTCCAAAGACCTGATCACTCTCCTGTTGAGGGTAACCCAGCTCCCCGAAAGCGCAGGCGACGCTTCGCACCCGCCGTGTGTCCTCGCGACGCATAAAATACACCATCGGGCAGTTAAATCCGTATGTGTCGTAGGCCTCGAGTTCGCCACGCAGGTATATCGTGTCGATGTCGAAGTTGAACCATACCCGTGCTGGCCGGGAAATGGGCGTGTCTGACAGGAGCTTCGAGATACGCCAACTAAACGACAGCTCGTAATGCTGCAGCGCTAGATATCGTGATTCACGATTGACATGTAGCAGTATGGGGACTGCCTTGCCATGTGTCCGCTCGTCGAGTTCCTGTCGTCGCTGGGGCAGCCGCTCGTCGCAT
Source organism: Mariannaea elegans (assembly GCA_930272665.1). Classification (NCBI taxonomy): domain Eukaryota; kingdom Fungi; phylum Ascomycota; class Sordariomycetes; order Hypocreales; family Nectriaceae; genus Mariannaea; species Mariannaea elegans. The sequence continues at coordinate 776,476 of CAKNEU010000002.1, read as the reverse complement.
TGCAAGCAACAGGCAATGACAACACGGGGTTGTATCAAGCAGGACCAAATCCTCAAGCGCAGCTCGGGGGGCAGCATGGCGAAAAGGGGAAATGCGGTGAGAGTGTGTGTCACCATCGGCTTGGGCCCGGATGGTGACAGACCATCATCAAACGTCCGAAACTCGAGCCAGAACCGCGGGTTTTGGCTTTGTTCTTCCTCAATCTCACTTACACTCATGATTTCTCAAGTACAAGAAAATAGGTTGGCTCAATTCCCCCCAAAAAAACGAAGAAGAAGAAAAGGGTATTGAGTTGAAGTTGCTAGAAGACGCCACGGCCTGGCTGAGTCTGAGATAAAATAGGACGCGCATCCATGTCCGGTTATGGTCAGGCGATTCTTCTTCAGGTGAGTCAAAACTGCACAACCTTTAGCAGGAACATTGTCAATTTTCGGCCTCGATTATTTTCGTATTCTCATACATAGCCGAGTGACTTATGAAGGTGTATAACTAGAAAAGTCGGACCATATTCTCCCAGCCGAACCATAACTCTTAGTTGAATAGATCCTGACATCGCCGATCTCGGCATTCAGTCGGAGCCGCTTCCGATAACACATACATACATATCAAGACAATGCATAAATCATAAGGTTAGATGAGGAGATGAGTACGAAAAGAATTAAAAAAAAGACAAGGGGTATATCTATACTGCGACACTATTATCTACAAGTATCTGAATTTTTCATGCCGTCCATCCGTCTCGGCAAATCCCATATCCCAATATACAAAGCCCAATCCTCTCATTTATATTTTAATCCTGACGAGCAGGTGCTTCTAGTACCGTGCTTTTTGACCATGGGCGCTCATTGATGCTCTCCAGCTTGATACCCCTCTCTTCTTCGTTCTGCTTCTTCTGTCCTCTCACAAGGCCCAGCAAGTAGCTGCCCCTGATCACCAGATCGGTCGGCTTTCCGTCCTCACCAACAGGACCCTGGTCAAGTTTGATATTGCCAAGGCACGTGGCAAATACAAAAGCCTGATGCAAAGTTAGTGCAAAGATACCTCATTTCGGAGATGTGAAGACGTACCATTGCCACGAGAGGAGTGACAGCAACAAATGCCCAGACAACGCCCATCTTGGCATCGTGGATCGACTTATCCCGGATATCAGCTGGTTGCGACTGAATCTTAGAGAAGTCGCTGTTTTTCGTGTTGAGATTTGAGGTATTGTTGAAGACAGTAGACATAAGAGTCAGCCCAAGAGTGCCACCGAATGGGATAGCCACAGCGAGCAATCCAATAATAGACGCACGGTTATTTCTATAGAGACCAATTCCATAGAGCGGGGAGGCCATGAATCGCAGGCCACAACCACATCCGACAAGTGCCATCATTACATAGATGACCGCAAGTTGCTCGGCGTAGATGGCCCAACCTAGCACGCCAAGGCCAATGGTCTCGATGAATGTACCCATGAAGATGGAAGGCCAAGTCATTCGAGGCCATTTGTTGCAGATGAACGAGCAGATATAGACTCCAAGAGCAAGGCCAGGGAGGAAGTACAAGAGCTGAACACCAGCGTGGTCAGAATTGTAACCCCTAACGGCAATAAAGTAGATGTTACAGAAGTAGAGAACCTGTTCGGGGTTAACAACTTTCAAGAGCTATGCATTTTCATATTGGGAACTCACAGCATACATGCCAATGCCCGTAGCACATTCACAGTAGAAAAGCATGCCAACTTCCCTATCAACGAGCAGTTTCCAAGGGACCATGGCCCTTTGCCAAGGCATCTTCTCCGCCAACATATTTCCGGGCGCAAGTAGGTACTCCCAGATGAAGAAACTGCCAACAAGTATGCAGCCCATAACCAGGGAAACGATGACAGCAGCAGAGTTCCATGAGTATGTCGCACCACCCCATGTCAGTGCGAGGACGATCAGGCCGAAACCCAAGATGAAGAGGAACTGGCCACCAAAATCAACAGTCTTGAGTCTGGCGACAAACCTCGTCCGGCGGCCAGTTTCGGAGGTTTCACCAAGCTCGGGAATTGGCTGGGGACCAACAAGCTGCTTTCGAAGGAATATCCATACGACGATCAAGGCCAAAACAGCAATAGGGAGATTGATAGCGAAACACCATCTCCAATCGGCGCTTGTGAGGTATCCTAACTGATCGTGAGCGGTGTTCTTTTCGCTAGTCAAACGGAATCTGAGTTCTTACCTCCAATGACAGGGCCAATAGAATAAGAAACACCGGCAACAAGCGAGAAGATGGCCCAGTTCTTTGCGTTTTCTTGGAGCGAGACCTTGTCAGCAAGAATAGTGCGAATCACGACGTTGAGTCCCGCAGCCGAAAGACCTTGGAAGCCACGTCCAAGAAGAAGCACGGGGAATGCATTAGTTGGAGCGCCAGTGCAAAGAGAGCTGCCGATGAGCATGAAAATGATAGCGGCGCTGAGGGATGCATTTCGACCAAAGACATCAGCCATTTGAGACCAAAACGGGATAAAAGCGGCCGATGTCAGGTTAAAGGCCGAAACGATCCAATTTAGCTGAGAAATCTGTCCAAAATCACCCGCGATCCATGGTAACGCGCTGGCAATGCTATTTGCGATGATTGGTTAGAGCTTAACCAGCTTTGAGCTGAGGTGTGGGGGAGGCTTACATGGTTGAGTCGAGAGACTGCAGAGCGAATGGGAAGGCTAAGCAGAGGATGATCGTCCATCGATACTTCAATTGTGCCTTTCTTTCTGCCTTACACTCGGGACAGGGCGAATCCGATGGCAGTTCCCGGTGAGAGCATGGCCGCTGCTGCTCCGTCTTTGTAGGTTCTGGCCTTGCCGGAGGACCTTCTGGTTGCCCTTTGGCAGCTTCTCTCTCTCGCCGCCACTTTTTGATTTGCCTATATGCGATGAGGCACATTATTGAAGATGAGCTAGGGTATCACGAATAGTAACAGAGGACTTGGGTCATTAAACAAGAAACAGCTTAAGAACTTAGTGATACAAGTTGAGGCTGGGGTCGAATTGAAGAATTAAGAGTTGATGAGATGCTTTCTTTTCGAGGACAATCAAACGATCTTATACCATTGAGGCAGGACTACGAAAAATACGACATATGCGAGAATCCAAGCGCTAGACAAATGTCCATACGACGGGTGATGGTTTGGCGTTTGGCAGCAGGGGCAAGTGAAACTAAGCGAAGCAAGCCCTATCGTGATAACTGGACCTCGAATCAGGTTTCCCATTGTAGAGAAATATTTGGAGCCCATGGCCAATCATAGGACACTACCCACATCTCGTTAACCGTAGAAAAACTAAAAGGGGGGAGAGATCCCCTAGTAATTCATTCAAGATGCAACCAGACGATGGCTGTGCTCTGTAAACTGGAAGATGCAGCAAACGTAGAGTAGTACGTAGGCCTCGAATGCTTGACTGAAAATGGTATAGCGCATATATATCACACTATAATCTCGAATGGATGTCCCAAAGCGGATTAGCGTTACGTTGGCCGCTCGAATGAAATGCTCGAATGAAATACTCAAGCGGGAGAAGAGGGCAGACGAAGCCTTGTTCATCGATCAATAACTAGCAAATGACTGCTTGAAACAGGGACCAGGGTGAGTATTAGGTTAAATTCCTAATCATCTGCAAGTGTCACAGTACGGATTACATATGTATTGTATGACGGTAGAGAGAGCCTTGGAGGCCGCTTTTACAGTATGCTTCAAAGTGCCGACCACGTATCATTAAAAAACGTCACCGTTCTTTGCCAAACTTACGTGTGCACTCTAAGGATGGTGAGAAGGGTCACTTAGCTTCGAAAGAAATCCTGGTTATGGCTAGGCAGCAAAGTCATTTCTCGATAATCGAGAAACCATGCAAGATTTTGGTTGTCGATGAATGGACTTTTGTGTTCATCAGAGAGGGAACCAACTAGTCTAATTGACTACGTCAGTTTGCTTGGGAAACAATAAGGTAAGAAACGGTGGTTTTGGTGCTGTTGGCCAAAGGGGTGAGTTTTGAGAAAGAATGGAATGTGGCTCAAGGCTGAGCAGGCTTTTAGAGTGAGTATTAATGTTTGGTAAGAAAGTTCTCACACATCAACCCTACAAGGTGAGCATGCCAAAAAGCTGTGGACCCGGTCCGGGAGCGCCACGGGGCCGGAGGCGAGTTGGAGGGGGGCAGAGAACACGCCGAGCCGGAATGCCGAGTTCGGGAGTTGCAACCGAAACGCCGTCTGGTACCGGACCGCCGGGCACCTGCGGGTCAGGGCTGAGGATAGCAGAAATAGCGGCAGCGGCAGCAGGATCGTGACGTGAGTCCACGTGCAGGGCGACTTGGCGAGCTGGAGCGGATTAATTACGTAGAATGCATAGCCGATGTGTAACTTAGTGACCGGGGAGGAAGCCTATGCTGGCCGAGACTATCGGACTAAACATGAATGCTTTCACAATAGGCGACGAAGGGCTCGGGAAAAGCTGAACAAATGATTCCCGAAGAAAGACCCGGGGACAAGAGAGTCGTCTGATTGAGGAAGGAAAAAAAAAAAAAAAAAAAAAGAAGCAAAATTTTTACTGATCTGATTATGACAGGACTCTAGGCCTCTACCACTTTCGTGGGAGACAGGGTTACCCCGCGGGATCCCCATCCTCATGTTCCCCCCCCAATTGCATTGCCCTGTGATTCACCCCTCCAAGCAAGGGACCCAATGATGCAACATTCCCAAGGGAAAAAAAAACACAGGAAAAGGGCTTGAGAGTATGCAGTTCATCCCACACTAGCTCAGGGAAACAAATCCGCCACCCAGTCAAAGACGCAGCTGGAGGACAGCAAAACTCCACTACGGGAGCCAACCACATTCCCGGCCGGCGATGACGCAAATGGGCGTTGGCAACGAACGGGCGAGACCCTGCCAATTCACATCGCACTGGCGTCCTTTGGGCCGAACCGAGACGGCATTTTGGCCGCTTCAGCATGTTTTGTAACCGTACGTCGCCCTTTGGGCAGGGTTTTGACTCTCCGCTGGTCCTCGGGAATACCATCAAACTTTTTCTTTTCTTTTCTTTCTGTCTTCTTTGCTCAACCGTCCTCCATCCTTGCCACACACTCCTCTAGTGGTCCAAGGGACACTCCCCCCCTCTCGGAGGGCCCCGGGCATTTGCGGTGACGACTCTCATCTCATCAAGCCAGAAGACTTTTTCATCTCTCCCGAAGCGAAGAGTGCGGAACTTCACGCCATTGATGGGATCCGTAAATGCGATTCCGGCACGGCCGAAATGTAAATGAAAGCAAACATGTGCCAGCTGAGTTGCCTAAACGCAGCCGCTATTCCATCCATCCATCCAACCATCCTTCAGGATCTACATAGATAGCAGTAGCGCTGTGACGACGAGCACTCATGTGCTTTTAGATGGTCAGCGATTTGTCTCAAGTGCCAATGTCTATTTTGTGATTTGGTCAGCGTCAGGCTCCAGTTTCCAGGCTGGTGACGTGGGACCGACCTGTGATATTTGGAGACCACGCTTCTCCAAGTCAGGGCTACTCTGACAGAAGGGTAACTAATGGAGCCGCGCATCACCAAGGACACCCACGCGCACAGTCCTTCCCCCAACTCGGGACATGGGCACATGAAGAAGCAAGATAAGTCACTCAGAGTGGCTGCGGCACTTGGACAGATCCGATTGCAGTATCGTCTCGTGCGTGCTTCCCTGTCCCGTCCCTGTCCCCGTCCCTGTCCAAGCACGGGGGTCAACTGCGGCGCGCAATCATGGTTTTGACGACGAACATATGAAAAGTCCTTGCCAAGCTTCGCAAGGCCATTTAGTTAGGGGCTCTCTGCCAGTCACCGTTGGTTGCAACCCCAAATTTCCAATACCCGCTACGAATATGTAGCGAATTTTCCCCCTCATCCCGCCGGGGCCAAAGGGTAGGGTAACTCTGTGGGTATTGCCTCGTGGGGTTGACGGATTTCTTCCCCTTCACCGTCACTAAAATCCACGAAATCAGTCAGTCCCAAGTCTTGTATTCGCCTCCAATATTTGATCAAGTGGATCGTCCTCCAGGATTTGAAAGGTTCCCCCTCGCCCCGGTCCAGGCCTACAGTAGTCCCAAAAGCCCGCTTCCCTGTCTCCTCCACTGTTCGTCAATCGCCGCCACAGCCTTGGACTTTCATCTGGTTCTTTCTGGTTATTTGGGCAACCGTTTTCGACATCCCGTCGTCCGAAGGCCCAATCTGCCCGGACCGCTTATGGGAGGTTCCCCAAACCTAAAGCCTTTCATATTTCGGAAGTCAACCGTGGCGGCGAGGCCCCCCCACATCCGAATAGGCACACACACTTGTTGCCACTGCCGCTGCCACCACCAACCTCTATGACTGAATCGTCATTGCTGATGTTTCTGTTAATACTTTAGCTACATTGATTCCAGTTTGCATTTGACCTCGGGGTTGTCCAGAATCGTGCATACAGCCAGGTGACACGTTTCAGTTCCGTTCTCAGGCATCATCTTTTCTTATTGCTTCCAACGCTCTCCACCTCGGGCGTCATCAGTACGCCCTACCTTCTTTCATGCCTTCGGTTCCGGTTTATCGGCATAGCACATAACAAATCTCCCTTTCGGCGAATTCTCGCTGTCTGCCGTTTCGGGCGATTGGCCCTCTAGTTCCTTTCCTGGTAAGTTGTACCTGGTTCTGTTTCCCAAGATAACTCCCCTGCGCCAAACTTCGGCAGTGAGACCAAGTTCCCACCCCCGTCCACGCATATGGCTGTCGGGCATGCGGAGGAGTTTCACTACCTCTGCGCCTCTTGTGCCTTGACTCCCACCTACCCTCCAAACATCCTTCCTGAGCGTTCGGCTACCCCCCGGCCTATGCGGAGGGCGTGTGGAGGGTGTGCGGAGTGTGCGGAGGGTCCACTTGACTCTTGTCTAAGTCATTGAGGTCACAATGCTGTTGCTTTATATCATTCCCATATCCCCTTCTTCTGTCGTCTCCTCTATTCATCCCAACATTTTATCCCATTGTCAACAATTGCCCCTTTTATCAGAGAATGCCCTGAGTGTAATGCCCGACTACTTCCTCCAAGAAAATTGTCACTACTTTTACCGCACCGCTCTCCGCGGCCTCAACGTCAGCACCAGCGTCTCGCCTCTTTACGCTTAAACACCACAGCCACGACGCGTTCCATTATCAATTAAGCTGACAGCATGACCCAAGTTCGCACCTTTACCGTTCCTCAGCCTCTAGGAGAGAGACTCGCTGAGCCAGTTCCTACTTCCTCTCCTATCACCTCCACCACTCCTCGTTCCATCCCAGAGATTCCCGAACTCACCCAGCAACCTAAGAGGCAAAACTCGGCACCCAAACTCAACGGCGACTACACTAGAGTCCCGATGGCTACGTACCGCGAGACCAAGAAGGAGGGTGGCATCACCTTCTCCGGCCAGGACAAGCTCCCTAAACTCCCTATCCCTGATCTCGCTCAAACATGCGGCCGATACATCGAAGCCCTTCAACCCCTCCAATCACCCCGAGAACGGGCAGAGACTCAGTTTGCTGTGGATGAGTTCCTCAAGTCCGACGGTCCGGAGCTGCAGGAGAAATTGAAGCAGTATGCTCAGGGGAAGACTAGTTACATTGAGCAATTCTGTAAGTACCCTTCACACTCTATTCATCTAATCACCACAATTCTGATATTTTAATAGGGTATGATTCTTACCTCAACTATGACAACCCAGTTGTCCTCAACCTAAACCCCTTTTTCCTCTTGGAAGATGACCCGACTCCTGCCCGCAACAACCAGGTAACACGGGCGGCATCCCTGGTGGTGTCTTCTCTCGAGTTTGTGCGAGCCGTCCGTAAGGAGGAGCTTCCCCCCGACAAGATCAGGGGAACTCCCCTCTGCATGTACCAATATTCTCGACTATTCGGAACTGCCCGAGTTCCCACCGAGGCCGGTTGCCAGATTGAACAAGACCCTGAGTCGAAGCACGTCGTCGTCATGTGCCATGGTCAGTTCTACTGGTTCGATGTGCTTGACGACAACTCAGATCTCATCATGTCCGAGAAGGATATTTCCGTCAACCTTCAGACGATCATTGACGACGCCACGCAAACACCCATCCAGGAAGCTGCTAAGGGTGCACTTGGTGTTTTGAGCACCGAGAACCGAAAGGTCTGGTCTGGCCTGAGAGATATTCTCACTCGTGAGCCTGATTCGAACAACGCCGACTCTCTCAGCATCGTCGACACGGCTCTCTTCGTCCTTTGCCTCGACTATACCGAGCCACCAGATTCCGCTGCGCTCTGCCAGAATATGCTCTGTGGAACCAACGAGGTTGAGAAGGGTGTCCAGATTGGTACTTGCACTAACCGTTGGTACGACAAGCTTCAGATCATTGTCTGCAAGAACGGAAGCGCTGGTATCAACTTTGAGCATACTGGTGTGGATGGGCACACGGTTCTCCGATTCGCTAGTGACCTTTACACGGACACCATTCTTCGATTTGCCCGAACCATCAACGGCCAGGCTCCCTCACTCTGGGCTTCTGCTAGCCCCGATCCATCCAAGCGAGACCCCGAGAGCTTCGGTGATGTCAACACTACCCCTCGCAAGCTTGAGTGGGACATGATCCCTGAACTTAGCATCGCCGTCCGCTTTGCCGAAACCAGGCTCGCGGACCTCATCGGACAGAACGAGTTCCAGTGCTTGGAATTCGGCCACTACGGCAAGAACTTCATTACCTCGATGGGGTTCTCGCCCGATGCCTTCGTCCAGATGGCCTTTCAGGCTGCCTACTACGGTCTCTACGGTCGTGTGGAGAGCACCTACGAGCCTTCCCTAACTAAAGTTTTCCTTCACGGCCGTACCGAGGCTATCCGATCTGTTTCCAATGAGTCAGTTGACTTTGTTCAGACCTTCTGGGGCGATAACCCGCTCGATACCAAGATCGATGCTCTCAAGAGGGCCTGCCAGAAGCACGTTGCGAGCACCCGGCAATGCTCCAAGGCTGAGGGTTGCGATCGTCACCTATACGCCCTGTTCTGCGTTTGGCAGAGGAGTATGGATGATGAGCTGGATAGTGGTCTCAGCAGCACCGGCTACTCCAGCCCCCTGGGTAGCTACTCGGAGCAAGGCATCAACTCGCCAGTTGGTAGCCAACCTAATGGCTCCTTGGATGGTGTTGAGCTGAAGCCGTCGCGCGAGCGTGGCTACAGCACCAACTCGCGTTCTCGCGACCAAAACCCTCTCCCTCTCCTATTTGCTGACCCCGGTTGGGACAAGCTCAACACTACCATCCTCTCCACGTCCAACTGCGGAAACCCTGCCCTCCGACAGTTTGGCTTCGGGCCTACATCTGGTGACGGTTTCGGGATCGGTTACATCATCAAAGATGACGGCCTCTCTATCTGCGTGTCCAGCAAGCACCGACAGACGGCCCGCTTTGTCGATACGCTCGAGAGCTACCTGCTCGAGATCCGCCGCATCCTTCGCATCAGCAACCGCAAGCAATCCACCAACAAGTCCAGCCGCGCTCGTGAGGCTGAGAACGCCATGCACCACGTCAAGCCGGCCAACCGCCTCAAGTCCCGGGGTCGCCCCATCACCAACATCGATAACGTCCGCTCCACCACGGGCACAACGTCCCCTACCAACGAGAGCAGTGCCTTCAGCGAGGACGATGAGATTGGCGGATGTAAGTTCTCCTCCTTGTTTATCTTCCAGACAGTATACTAACTTTCTTTGTGCAGATGGCTTCTTTGATGCGGGTATGCTTCTGCAAGCGCTCAAGGCCCGGCACGTCCAATTCGAGGCCACCGAGACGCGCGCTTCGGAACGGGCCGCCGTGCAGGCGCGCCGACGAGACATTGGCAAGAAGTTGCGGTTGATTGACTATTAATCAACATCAGAACGAATTGCCAGTCCTCTTTCAACTGGTAATTGCTGCTGCATGTTTTGGTCTATGACTTACATCTCGATTTTGTTTAAACTCATACGGCTAGCGGGTTTCATTTAGTTGCTTATCTTGTCTTACCCGGCGAGCAGGGGGAGTCATGCATGTTTCACGGATAGCGAACAGAGCTGGTACGGCCTGGCGTAAATCTAGGATTCAATTCAAAAGATTTCAATACGATGTGTCCCTGTGCCTTCTGAAGGGTGTGATTCTGTGATACATAAGCCAAAGGAGGAGCATTAGAAACAAGAGCGAGAGCAAAACCCATCGATTTCAAGTATGGTGACAGTTGATAGGCCGTGAGATCGTTACGCTACGGACACGGCCATCACCGGTGTCGTTTAAGAGACGGATAATAAGCAACGGTTCACATGATCTTAAGATGAACACCTGACTATGAGTACGTCGAGTATTAGATTCTCATAACTAACCATTACCTGAAGTTAAGGGTATACAAGAAAGAGAGTAAATAACGGAATCATCATGGCCACCATCATTCGTCTTGCCCCCCCACCCCTCTCTTTCCTTTTTTCCCCCAAGTTCCAGGAACCCTTTTGACAGAAATAGCTTTGAGAAGAGACCATGTAACTATGATATGAAAAGAAAAGAGTCGTTTATTTTCTGGGTGATGTGGATTGCATGTTTTTTGTTTGATTGGTTAAAGAGTGTAAAATAACAAACCAATATCCACCTCCATTATATCGCATACGGAACGACAAGATCTCTATCCAACTCCGGGGCCATGATGCAAAAATAACAACCAGAATCCAGAGCTTTGTGATAAACCCAGCTAAAAACGCCTCTTCCAACACGACGTCAACAGCAACGTAGACAATAGAGCAACCCGCTGTGGCCGGGTGTGACTAGGCAAGCTCATGGGTCTCATTTCGACCGTGGTTGTCAGCAGGTGCCTCGTGGATAACGGTTTGCTGGTTCTGGAAGCCAGGCTGTTGGCCGACGACGCCTTGTTGATTGTAGGTAGGAGTAGGGCTGGTGTTGGCAGCGGACAGGCGGGGATCGTGGTTGGGATCGGGGGTTCCGGGTTGGTAGAATCCGCCGACAGTGTTGTACTGGGCACCAGGCGAAGGATATGGGTTCTTAGGGTCATAGTAACCAGTCTGGCCCTGAGGCACGGGGTTGTAGCCACCGGGGCCGACGCCAGGCTGCTGCTGCATCGGGGGAGGCTGGTAGGCAGGAGGAGTTGTGGTAGTAGCGGCGGCGGCAGCAGCGGCGTCCTTCTTCTTCTTGTTGCGGAGGAAGAACCAAATACCGGCACCAACCAGAGCAATAAAGGCGATACCACCAACTACACCTCCGACAATAGGGCCAGTGTTGCTGCTCTTTTTCTTCTTATGGTCATCATCACTATTGTTGTCGCTGTCGCTACCAGAGGAGGCTGAAGATGAAGCAGCCCCAGAACCGCTAACAGTAACAGTAGAACGCTCGGCAGAGGAAGAGCTCTCGGTGGTAGTAGTTTCAGCGGTCGTGGTCACAGGCTGAGTAGTGTACTTTCGCTCATCGCCTCCAGAGAAGACAGTGGTGGCCGCCTGAGCAGAAGAAAGGCTGAGATCGTTACACCAGTAATCAGTGATGCCGCCGGCAAAGGAGATGGTGTTACAGTATTGGGCAGTGGTTGCCGTGCTGTTGACGTGGTTTGTTAGCACAATTCCTGGGCGCGTTTACTAGTCCCTCCCATCCTCTTATTCAACTCGGGTAAAGGGTCACACATACCACTTCAGGGTATTAACGTCAAATTGACAACCATCATCACAAGCGCTTGAGGACCAGTAGTTGATGTAGTCGACACAGCTGTATCGCACATTACAGGTGCCAGCAGAACAGCAGGCAACGTTTCCGGATTTAGATGCTGTCTCGAAAGCACACGAGTAGTTGCCATTGCAGGTATAGGCAGCGCCCTGGCGACCGGATATGTAACCGCAAGTGTTGTCGGGAGCCCAAAGGGTGGTGAGTTTGTCGGCTCGTCGGAAGAGCTCCATGGCAGCCTCAGTCGGGCGAGGGCTCACTCCATCATCGGGGAGCTGGAAGCTGTGAGTAGGCTCAGGCTCAGAGCGAATTACGTGCCGGGCATTGGCGACGGCAGCGAAAGCCGCGACGGCGGCGTAGGAACCGGAAGCCTTCATCGTTCCTTGAAAGGGAGTTGTTCAGCCCGAATTGAAATCCCAATTTTGATCGAAGGAATGAATTGGGAATATCACCACCGAAGCCAGTAAAAAGGGGAGGAGGAGGAAATCGGGGAGAAAGAAAGCTTAGTTGAGCTGCAGCAGCGGCGGGATGATTTTAATAAGACGGACCGTCAGCAAAGCCGTCGGGGAAATGCAGTTAGAACTAGAGCGAAAGCAAGCGAGAGGAGCTGGAGCAGTCAATCGATGGAGCAGAGTAACGAAAGGATCGAGAGCCTGTTAGACCATGACCGGGGTCAGCCCAGCTCAGCCATCTAGCTCAACAGGGAATGGGTGTGTAGGTGTGAGTGGGTGTATGCATGGACATGGTAAGTTACCCGTTAGTGGTTTTCGTGGGCGAGTGAGAGCATGAGGCCGTAGCCAGTCATCTCCACCAGCAAAGTAATCACCCACCCAAACTACACTCAGCCTTAAGCTAAGATTGTTCCCTAATTTTGAGGCGTTAACCCACACCCCATGTTCGAAAGGGATCCAGTTTTCCCGAAATGTAGGCCAGTGACACGTCGTGCTGGTGCTGGTGGCTTGCAGAAGCTGAATGAGAGAAAAACGAGACCATTGACGCCCATCCCCTCCTTTTTCAGACCCCGGGTGCAAGGAACAAGCCTAGGCGCCGCGCGAAGACCTGGATTCGTCAGTACACCCGGGTACAGAGTACTTGCAGCCGAGAAAGGGTTCCCGAGACTCAGGTCCAGAAGCTGGAGGAGGCAAAAGCTAACTTGACTATTGGGGACGAGGCCCAAGAATGAATGCTTGAGTCGAGAGATTTTAGAGAGATCGTGAGAGAGGAAGAGAGAGTGTGTGTACCTACATCTGTATGTGTGTGTGGGTACAAGCAGCTGCCCCGTGTGTGCGGAAGGTCGGATAATTTAAAAGAGAAAAAAATCACGACGGTCTTCTTTTAGCAACGGGCAACAGCCCTGGGAACTGAAGCAACACTGCAAGATACAGAGAGCAGGGCACCGCCCAGTCGATCGTCGCTGACTGACGGAGATATGGACAGGAACACGGTAGCGCCGGTAATCCTGCCATGGACGAGTCCGCAACAACAACAATCACCAATCGTCCTCGAGCACGACACAGAAATTGAGGTCCGCACAGCCCCCCCCCCTCCCCCTTGGTCTTTGGTCTGCTTTCTTCTCCCGGGGTCCCAAGAGACTTCGAAACAAGCGGCTCCCGGGCTGGAATTTCGGGGCTCGCTTGCCAATGGGAGAGCCTTTGAAAGCCCACCTAGGCCTTATTTCTGCAGCGTTGAACGGCACAATGATTGCCCGACATCCATCGACTGTGGTACAGTTCAGTACATCCAAGACTAGCCGGTCTCGCAGGGCATACTCCAAGGGCGCGCGCGGCATACCCTAAAAATATCCCCCGTCCGCAGTCGCCCGACCAAACCCAGTCCAGCCAAGTCCAGAAGAGAAGAGGGAGGGAGTCAGCGCGGTAACCCGGGTTGGGTCTGGACCGAGCCTTAGTTTGATTACGAAGGGGAGCGTGAGATGGTCAGATGCATTGGAATACGGTATTGAACTGGACTGTACAGGACTGTACTCCCTATACCTCTGCCATTTTCAGCCCGGGAGAATGCAACCTTTCTGTGCCGTTCATGTCGGGGGAAATATGAGCTTGCTTCCATTTCCCACAACCCACCTTCATTACACGTCAAGACTACTATGGGAAGCATGATTATTCATCCAATGACGAATCAACAAAGGACTTGGACAATGCCTTGTTGAAACTCGATCTAGGTTCCCCTGTCAACTACAGTACCCTACTCAAACCATCTCACATCCTTCTACCACAGTATGTACATCTGTGTGTGTGTGTGTGTGTGTGTGTGTCTACGGAGAAATCAAGCAATCGCCTAACGCCACCGGACAGCCAGGAACGGCATCTTGGGCTCCGAACAAAGTCCAACGCGGCGGTGCGAGCCAAAAATGCATCGCGCCGTCTCACGCCAACGACGCCGCCGTGAGACCCGATGCAGAAACAAACGTTGGCGTCCTTCTCTGTCTGTGGAAAATTAATGTGTGGTATGTATGTCTGTCGTAGTCCAGCCGGACTGCCTTGGCGCTCCAGACCGGGGGGGGCGGAGTTTTGCCGCAAAATTTGGGGTGGAGAGTTTTGGGGGCCAGGGAGATATGAAGAGAGGACGACGAGAGGACAGGATACGGCCTAACTTATTAACGTCAGCAGTAGCAAGGGCTGAACGACCACCCCTTGTTTTGACTGCTTTCTGTAACATTTCTTCCTTCTTGTTTGAAAAAGGTAGGCGGGTTGCTAGGGGACTCGTGAATATGATAACTTCAAGAGACTCCATCTCATCATCAGATCAGCCCTGTCATCGTTAAACCCCCCTCCCCCGTCGCCCACTCTTTTCACTTTTTTACTCCTGCCCCGTAGGGCTCTGTTCCATTCCAGGAATGAATTCTAAGCATGGTATGCGTTGCCCTATGGAGTACAGTACGTAAGTTATCCGGTCCCAAGGGTACATGAAATTGCAAACTGGAGACTCCACCATGGGCAATTCGTTGGCCATATGTATGATACATACGACGTACAGTCCTACAGTACATACGTACGTAGATAAAAGACCACTTTTTGCCATGCCGTTCGGTACTTTGGTTGAATCTTACAAGCACCCCATGCTTAAGTCCGTGCTTGTGTGTTTGTGCTTGTGCTTGTGCTTGTGCTTGTGCTTGTGCTTGTGCCTGTGCCTGTGCCTGTGCCTGTGCCTGTGCTCGTGGAAGCCAGATGTGTCTCTATCATCAAACCTATATATACGGATTAATATATTAGCTGTTATATAGTGGCAACGGTCTCTAATTAGTCGTCTTCCCCCTTCCCCACGCTGCCTATACGCTCTTAACCGGTTCTCTCTGAAACTCTGTCTCTCTTCTCTGTTGTCTTGCTTGTAGTTCCGATTCTCTCCACTGTCGATTGTTACCCCTCTGTCTCACTACATAATTAAGAGGAGACTGGACTCAAACTTACGACATGCACAGGTCAAACCCAGGGATCAGAGGTTTCAAAATACGTGGGACGACGGAGCGATGTGAGCCACTAGACTCCTCTCCTGATGAAAGATAAATGCTTTGGTTGCTTTGTCATGGTTACACGGCACAGCAGCCAACTGACGATCAATACTTGCAGCCATGCATTACTGTTTTTTGTCCACATAAGAAAGTGCACTCCACGGATAATTACCATGCAACTTTCACGCGTTGACCCTGTCGCGTTCCCTTGGTGGATCCCTCGCGTCTAATTGGACCGAATCGGCTCAGCGCACATCACCCATCGAGGCTGGCATCGCCGCTCTACTGTTCAGAACGGTTCTTGCGTGTGAATGCACAGCAGCACTGCTTGATCGCCAAGGCTGAGTGCATATACTCTTCTGACAGACCAAAAAAAATAAGTTGCACAAGGGACTATGTTGTTTTCTTTCCTCTTTCGAACTGTGTTCTCATAACTAGAAAACAAAGTGATCAGGTTCACGTTCACATTCCACAACATCTGAGCCTGCAGCTCACTCACTTACACCCAACTCACCTTCAAAACCTCACTTACACGGGATGAACCCTCTCTTACCTTCGCTCCTTGCCATTTTCCATCATCACCCCCCATGACGGACCTCCTCCAAATCCTCCCCTCCTTCCCTCACTCTCCCTTCGCCACCCTCCTCCCTTCCATTGAGCATCAGGGCCTCACCACCACCGACCTCCTCACCCTTCACCCAGCCGACATTGCCAAGCAGACACGACTTCCACTGCTTGATCTCAAGCGTCTCATCGCCGCTGTCCAATCCTCGCTCTCGGACGACCTTGCGCCTCCTCAACAGCCCTTGCTGCTTCTCGAGGAGAATAAGGCCGGCCTGAAGCCGGAGCCAGAACCCCCCTCCGCCTCCGAGCCTCCACAGCCCGTCCCCGTCCCGACCCCGGTGCCTTCTCAGCCCAGTCTCATCAGCACCCTTGACCATGTCCTTGACGAAGCCTTAGGCGGTGGCATCCCCGTCGGCGCCGTCTCCGAGTTTGCTGGCGAAAGCGGCGCCGGCAAGACCCAAGCCCTTCTCGGCCTCTGCCTTTCCGTCCAACTCCCTCCTCCTCATGGACTCGGCCGCCAGGCGCTCTACATTTCCACTGAGGCACCCCTCGCCACTCGCCGCCTCGCCCAGATGCTGAGCGCCAACCCGGTGCTCCAATCTGTTGACCCGGACTGCCGGCCATCACTCGATGCCATTCACAGCGCCGTCACGCCGGACCTCGAGACCCAGGATCACATCCTTGCGTACCAAGTCCCCGTGCTACTATCCCGCCATGACATCGGTCTAATAATTCTCGACTCTGTGGCTGCCAACTACCGCGCCGAGTTTGAACGTCAGGGCTCCCGTGGCTCTAACATGGCTGCCCGAAGCGCTGAGCTCATTCGTCTGGGCGCTCTGCTCCGTGACCTAGCCCGTCGACACAACCTCGCCGTCGTAGTGGCCAACCAGGTCGCCGATCGATTCGCCTCCTCCGCTCCCCTATCACGCAACCCGCCACCTAGGAGCAGCGGTGTTGTACCAGAAAGTCCCTTGGCCTCACGGAGTATGCCACCTCCGCCGTCTACCAACTTTCCCAGTACACCATCATCCTCTATTCCTTTTGCCTTGCAAGACCTAGACGATCCTCCACCTCCACCAGCATTGCTTCTCGATCATCAGCAACGCTGGTTCTCTGGCTGGGGCGATGATCCTCACTCTTCGCACTCGTTAAAGACGCCAAGTCTAGGTCTCGTCTGGTCAACACAAATAGCCTGCCGAATTGCACTGTTCAAACGACCTGTGTACGGTCGTGCTCGACAAGCTGCGCCAATAAACGCTGATGATGATTCAGATTTATCGTTGCCAACGCTCAAAGCATGGCGAAGGTGGATGAAGGTTGTCTTCGCGCCTCATACCGCTGCCTCTGGACAGGGATTAGAGGACGCCGTGGAGTACGAAGTTACGATGGGAGGGCTAAAAGCAGTGGTAAAGGACCGGCGGAAGCCAAAGAAGAAGTGAAATTAGTTGAAGAAAACAGGTATCAAACGTGATAATAACTACACTAGGCCGCCAGGGAATGCTAACTAATGGGCTGGGAGGAAGAACAAGAACCTACGCAAAGCATAGATTAACACCCAGGTACACACATATATACTCATAACGCTTGATCGATTAAATTCTAATCACCGAGGCTTGTCTGGAAGAATACAACTTTTTTCTTAACGTTACATTATTGTCCATACGACATGCACATTTGCGTCCAACCAGTCATGCCGCTATCTTGGGTGAGGGAATTCATCCTCCATCTGCAGCCGCACGCCCACATTCATGCTGATGAGTTCTTGCACAAGCAACTTGGCTGCATATGGCATTGTCATCTTCGTCACTTCTCTAGTACTCTGGCACGTGTGGCAGTAGCCCTTGTATCCAAACAAGCCACACTGTTGGCAAATGTCAATCTGCGTACCGTCGGAGCTGATCATCAGACGTTCCAGCAGAAGCTGCGAAGCACCGTAGGCGATCAAACAATCACGTTCCATTTCACCGAGACGCAGACCACCGTCTCGTGAACGACCTTCGGTGGGCTGTCTCGTCAAGATAGCTCGGGGACCGCGAGATCGAGAATGCATTTTGTCCTGTACCATGTGCTTCAGACGCTGATAGTAGATAGGGCCGTTGAAGATGTACGCCTCTAGGGGTTCTCCGGTAATACCGGATGTAAAGTAGTCTTTACCCTCCCATGAGAATCCGTGGTCCAGGAGGACTTGACTCATCTCTTCAACAGGATGAGATCGGAAGGCATCTCCAAATCCATAATCTGGACGCCCGTGCACAATGGATGCCTTTCCAGTCAAGCACTCGAGCAATTTTCCGACAGTCATTCGAGAGGGGAAACCGTGAGGGTTCATGATAATATCGGGCGTCAACCCAGTATCGGCGAAAGGCATATCCTCCTGATCAACAATGATACCAACCACACCCTTTTGTCCGTGACGAGACGAAAACTTATCACCCAACTCGGGGCGACGGGTTTGTCTAGTTTGGACTTTGATGACGGTAGTATCTTTTTCGGTCTGAGAGATCATGACCTTATCGATATAAGCAGGGTCGGGGATCTTATAGGATATCGACGAGTCCCGGTACTCGCTAGGCCCGCGATCCATTCCGATACCAGTAGTTGTCAGGTCGAGAGGTGTTTCTTTCTTGACCATGGCCTCACCAGAATGGATCTTATATCCAACGATTGCCAAGCCGTCATCATCAAGTGCCTCGTGCTTCTTGATCCTGTGCTTGACTGTGCCTTCTTCATTTTGTGGATCACCAATTCGCTCCCTTCGTCCGTTGGGATATTTCTGCAATTCAGTGGTATACTTTCTGAATACCTGGCATCGTCCAAACCCTCTGTCAACGGAGGCTTTGTTAAGAACGAGGGCATCTTCAATATCGTAACCAGAGTATGACATGACGACGACGGTGGCGTTCTGGCCAGCAGGAAGCTTGTCATAACCGATGAGCTGGATAGTCTTGGAAATGACCATTGGTCGCTGGGGGTACACAAGAGTATACAGCAGGGTATCGATTCGGTTGAATTGGTTATATGCAATAGCTCCAATGGCTTGTTTACCCATGGCACATTGGTAGGTGTTTCGGGGGGATTGGTTATGGTGAGGGAAAGGGATCAGCCCCGCGACTGCTCCCAGGAGTGTGAAAGGTTCAATTTCCAAATGTGTTGTCCGTTGGGTGATTTGATTCTCGTAAATGGTAATGAGAGCATCGTTCTCTTCGTTGACATCGAGATACTCGACGATTCCATGATTTAGGAAGTCGTCGAAAGTGACCTTGCCCATCTGAAGCAGCCGAAGGTGCTCTGGCTTCAACTTCTGCTTGCCGTTCTTGACGATGATATATGGTCGACAAATTCGTCCTTCGTCGGTGGCGATATGGACTGCGCTGAAGTGGGTGTTGATGTTGATGCCAACGAAGGGAGAGATCCAACCCCTTCTTCGCATCGTTCTGAACTTATGCGCAAACCGCTTGGGAGTTCGGGTCAAGGCAAAGGGTGTGCCGTTGACATGGATGATATAACTTCCTTCTCGATGCATCTCTGCACCAGAAAAATTCCTAATAGGCTCAACCCCGGCATCAAGCGTGAAAATCCACCTCTTTACCGGTTCTTCGTCCACATTAGTCGTAATGTGCGTCATCAGAGCCAGATTCTTGACCAGACCGCAGGCTTCTCCTTCAGGGGTATCGGAAGGGCAAAGCATTCCCCACTGAGATGGTTGTAGGGCACGGGGACCAGAAACCTTTCGGGTCTTTTCGAACTGACTGCTGATTCGAGTCATCATACCAAGCGCGGCGATATAACTTAGCCGACTGAGAACGTGCGTGACACCAGCTCGGTTCATGTTGAATCGCTTCACAGTCCAGTTGCCTGTTTGAATAGCTCGGTTGATTCCTATGCCAATGGTGTTCGCATGGTTACTGATCATGTGAACAGCGTCGAGAGGAACCGCACGGTTGTTTTTCTTAAGAAACTTGTCAATGGACATCTTGACCTCGCCGCTAAATCTTTTGAATAGATCTTCGAAGAGTAGGGAGAGAAGTTGACCAGCAAGCTCAAGTCGCTTGTTTCCGACGAAGTCTCGGTCGTCAACCAGCTTTGGATTGTGGGCAGCGATAAGGACCTTTCGGGTCATCATGGCAACGTAGATGGCTTTGGGATAAAAATCCAGGCCCTCGATGGGGACGTGGGCAATCACGAGGTTAGCAAGAGCATCAAGGCCTTCCTCGACATGGTTACGTCGTACCTGGGGGCCGAATTGCCCCCGGCGGGAACCCATCTTTACCCTGGTGCCGATGTACTCGAGTGCCTGGTGCTGGGTGTGGATGCCGACCTTGGTTGCCTCATCGAAGTTAATTAAAAATTCGTCCTGATATCTTCCATCAGATCCGGCAACGAGTTGCATAATCTCATAGTCCGAGAGTCCACCAAGAGCCTTGAGGACAATAACGATAGGGATGCCCTCCACCAGAACATTGTGGGTGAGTAGAATCCTGTCCTTCTTGAGCGTGACGTAGGTTTTCGACTTTCGCTCGTGAGTCGAGCTTGTGACAGAAGCAGAAATAATGTTGTTCTTCTCGTCGGCCTCAACAATTACACGGTTCTTGCTAAGCTGTTCCTGAATCAAAATAACTTTCTCGGTACCATTGATGATGAAGTAGCCACCTGGATCCAAGGGGCACTCATTCATCTGCTCCATCCGGGTGTTCGTTGCACCGCTCAGCCGACACTTGGAACTGCGCAACATGACAGGCATCCGGCCCAATGGCACATTCTTTCTCACGATCCTCTGCTTGTCTCGGATGTATGCGATATCAACCAGAATAGGTGCCGCATATGTCATGTCTCGTAGACGGCACTCCATTGGAGTGACATCTGTATGCGACTTGGCATCTTGCCAATCTTGACGCCGGGGACGATCGACTCGGATATCGGTGAACCTAGACTGCGGTCAGCATTACCTCATGTGCAAATGGTAATACCTCACGTACTCGAGCCAGAAATTGCTGTCTACATCACTGCGGATGATTCGGTTGGCGCGCACGATATCTTTGATCTCTTGTTCGACGAAAAAGTTATATGAGTCAATGTGTCTAAGGTGTGTCAGTTGGCGATCCTCTGGGGGCATGCGCGGGGTCTAAGAGTTCATACTGCTTCACGAGGCCTTCTTGGGTCAGCATGCAAACCTTCAGCGACGGGATTGAGGATCCTTACCCTTAACCTTCAGGAAGGCAGGAAGAAGTTGGAATTTGTCCTCCTTGGTGGAAATGGGATCAGTGAGCTTCTTGCCGTTGTAGAATGGCTCTAAGAGGGCCTCGAAGCCATCATCTACCAGAGGCATCTTGTGTGTCACCGAACAACAGGCATTTAAGGCGGAAGTGTCGGATGGTCGTTGCAACACGGCTACTTTTTTTAATGCAGCTCTCGATAGCTTCGTAAAAAGTTCTGCCCCGCGATGGCAAGTGGAGCCGGCATCATGGTTGCGCCGCGGTGGGGGACGAGTGCAAGCAGCCGATAAGATAAGTTATCACGTGATACTTCAGTAACGTATCCTGGGTCTAGGGTAGGTGAGGTTTCGGGGAACAATCTAGGACATAACACAATATTTTATTCTTTGCTGTAAGTATCGCATGTCTCAGTTAGTTCTGCTCTAGTGTAGTCATTGCTGTCTTGTATCTCTACCTATTGTTTTAGGTTAATCTTTGGTTTGTGGCATTACCAACGTATACAACCACACACACCAAGATTTGCAATAATATTGAAAGTCAACACGAAATGCACAAATGTTCTCACAACCAAAACCCAAGCGAGACATTTCGTGAGTTCATTCAGGTCAAACGGTCCCACAGGGCTCTAGAGGGCTACTAAACAGAACGTCGATGCTTGATTTCATAGTTGGAAGGGATCAACACAAATCCCGTGATACCCTAGGACATCTCCGCACCTGCAGTATGTAGGATCAGTCATAGTATGTAGTTACTTGCTGCAGGTTGAGTTGGCAGATGCCACAGAGCTTGCTAGTGCGGTGACTCCCAAGTCAACTAAATCGAGCTGTGCAACCCCCTCGCAGTTGTATTTCCCGATGTGACCAGGATGCTATTGGGTTGGATCGATGGCAATAGTACGAGGACTGACTGGTAAGTCACACTGGAGCCTTTTCTTTGTACATTAAAGTTATCAACTCTTACTGGCCTGTCTTGAGTATTTGAAGATGAATTGTGGCTAATAGCGGTCTCAGCGTCACCGCCAAGTCACACAAATTCGGCATAAACACACCAGCTTGTCGCGTCTTCCCACGCACTAACGGGTGTCCGATTGCGCGGGGTAACACTGGCTCCGGAATCGCTGATGGACGTGGCTAGATTAGCTATAGGCAATGAGGTTTTCGTTCGCTCCGGCCTATGAGGGAGCGAAACAAGGGTGTTAGTTGCGTGCTCATCCAGTTCCCTCTGCATATGCCGAGCTTTTGTAGTTGCAAGACTATTAGTAGCGAACTATCATAGAGGATATTGACTTGCTTTTGCAGATAGTTAACATTCACATTAGAGGATCGACTCGTGGCGGCAACGGTTAATCGACTGTCAATAAACAACTGGGGATCATCCTGTGGTCCGTGGCAAGACGTGACTGGGGTCGATGAAGCCTTTGGAGCGCTCACGTCACGGCGTTGCAGTTTTGGCGTCTGCCCTGCAGAGCGGCAACGAACCAACATGGAGCTTAGTGACGCTAAGCTGCCTCTCTAGTGCGGCTAGATCGGACCCTGACTCCTGATTGTTAAGGGGTGGGACGGCAGGACGGGCGAACCAGGCGGGCCACTCGTAGCGGCGTCGCGTGAAAAGTCGGTGAAGGGGGTTGAGGCCCTCAAAGTGAGGGGGAGCCTCGAGCGGGCACCAGCCAGAGACAAGATAAAGAGGATGAGTGGAGGAATCCTAACGGCCTCGCTCGGCGGTTGGAAGCGTGAACTCCAAGTTTCTATTGCGCAGTGGCTGGGAAAAGTGCTTCAATGAGGCTTTTTGGTTTAGGACTGTTTCAGGATGAGCAAGCAAAACTTGACCTTAGTTGGGGTCCCGATTAACCCTTACTGGACAGCTGTGATATGTACGAAGTATAGGTTGGTGCATGGCTCTGTCGCAGGAATCAGCTTCGGGGCTGCAATGCGTTGTACGCACGAAGTACAGCACCAATATGTAGGAAGAGCTATGTTATGCGTAGTCGTACATAGTAGTCACATCTAGAAAGGATTCCCAATGGCAGAAAGCTCCGCAACCTTGCCACCATATGCATCCAGCCCAGCGCTGCGGCATGTATGATGGACCGGGTGGATCGAGGGTCCAACCATGCCGAGCCCAGAAGTCTCCCACCCGAAAAGGGGCCAGGGTGCCAAACTGGGTAGGTGAATGGGTGGAAACGATGACAAAGCCATGGGCAAACAGGAGAATTCTTGAACGCTCCGTCTAGAGTAGATATGGTAATAGGCGATGAGGACACTAGCCAGAGGAGCTAAGGAACCTGACCGGGATAGCCCATCAGCTCCCTAGGAGGTGTTGTCGTTCTGGCCAAAGTTGCTCGCCTGCGCTAAACGCATCGTTCGCTCGATTAGGGTCGGATCCAAAGACAAGCCACCAGAGATCTGTTGCCCGTTGCCGACTCAACAAGTCAGTGGAAGAGGTGTGTAAGTTTTCGAGCCCATGGAAGAACGTCCGCGTGGACAAAGCCGTAAGGGAGCGGTGAACGAAAGCGGGATCGATCGTCCGCCATTATAAAGTTGCAGTGGCCAATCGAGTGAGTCAAGGGCCCCTGAATCTCCCTGAGAGAGAGTTGCACAAAAGCCTTGCAGCCTTGTGCTGGCTTTCGGCAATTCTTTGCGAAGTGCGCTAACGGCGACGATGTCAATTCAACGCTTGATAATATGTAGGGTTGAGCTTTGATATATTAAAACGAAAGGAAATAAAAAGAAAGAAAGAAAGAAAGAAAGAAAGAAAGAAAGAAAGAAAGAAAGAAAGAAAGAAAGAAAGCCCAAATACCTACTAAGTTAATAGGAGACTAGCAAAGAAAAATAAAGGAAGAAGGAACTGTGGCATACTTGGTCGTGGGACGGGTTAGAATCTGGGGACTGCGTACGCGAAGTTTAGCTCTGCATTTTAGGAGACGATTTTATGTGACGTGCAGCTGGAAAGAGGAGCGGCAGACACCACCGCCAATCATCGAGTAAATGTAAATGGGGGGAGGCGCTCGGGGCAATTTGTCTTTGATCTGAGGTGGGCAAGGGACCAGATGGAGATGAATTGTTTTAGTTGAGAACATCAGCTTTGTGTGTTGAGGTGATTCAGGTTTCGTCATGGGCTTGTAGTCCAGTGCTTCATTCTCCATCCGTGACACTAGAGATTTGAAATTAGTCCCCACCAAAATCTTTCAACGGGCTAGAATTTATCTTAGACAAGATCTTAGATGGAGGTAAATTTTTTTTTTGGCGGGAGTTTTGATACATTTTGTACCATCCCGTTTTCAGCTTCGGCCTGCACATGGGCCTTGGCCACAGAGAAACGACGTCTTGCAGAGTTACACATTATTTAAACAATAGGTATCCGAGCTGTCACTCGCTTTGTTGTAAAGATGTTTGTCATAGACATGGAACTAACTAACCGGGTAGAGGAGAGCAAGGTGATTCGACATGCTCTGTCTGTGGATGGGTTCATTATTTCTTACGAATACGTAACGGTCCTCGCGCTCTTGTGTTGGAAATATTTGAGGTCACTATATTAACTGGCAACATGTCCCTGGTGATAGAAACGCCACTTCTGTGAGGCTTGTCTTTGTCCCGCACGTTGCAATACACTACTGTATCAGTGCCGGGGACCCGGCATGCCCCAATTCTCATCGGGGTTACCCCCCTGTTGCGTCAGGGCCTGCGCGCTGGCACTATGTTATTAATTGAGCTGAGGCATCGCTCATGCACTACTCGCCGAAGTGCCTCGAGAGAGAGGGCGAGACCGAGAGAGACAATGGTAGATGATCGGCATATCCATCATACCCCTCCGAGGGGGAAAGGCAAGGCTAGCCAGAGATATTTAGGGTGTCTTTCTGTGCAAACCCCGTATTGTGACCCTTGGTTGAGGACGGGCCGCTTTGTCAATGGTGGTCGGTGGATGCTGGTGAATGTCTCAGCAACTAATCTGTAGTTAGCGGGCCTTTTTGTGCTTTCGTACTCCGTACTCCGCACCATGTTTTGAGCCCACAGCCCGCGAGAAAATCGGGGTTTAAAGGAGCCGAGGCATCGGACCTATTAAATCGGTCGGGCTTTTTGCCCAAAGTTAAAAAAGTAGCCTGAGGTGAGAATTTCCTACCAAGTTAGCTAATGGGAAGAGTTGTCTCCTAGACTCTTTGATGATTCAAGACACGGAGATTATGGAGATTGTCATCAAAGCTAACTCTCATGACTTTTGGGGATACACCGTTTTGTTCCACTAGGCCACTGATTCTTTGACTCGCCTGGGAGGAACTCTAGGTTCCACTGAAGGCCGGCGGCCCTATTTGTTTAGTTAGTGGCTTGCCATTAGGCATTAGGCGCCGATGGACAATAATGGGTCCTATGGATTGACACTTATTGTCTCTGATGAGAAGGCCTGATCAGATCTTCCATGCTAGCCTCTCCGCTCTCAGCCAGAGATGTTTATCTTACTGACTGTCTGATGCCTGCTGATCAAACTGTTAATGGTTGGTAACAGGGTGACGAACACTGGATTCCCTGGACCTTTGGGCTTCTCGACGTCCGATGGTGAGGTAGCCTCCACAGCCCCCATATTCCTCAGTATAGTCTCTTACTCCGTGCTTGAGTTGGTTTCCCCAAACCTTGCCCTGATTTGCCCTGGTCTGGACCCCCGTTTTTTGTCCAGTGATTGTACTATCCCATTTCTGCGCCGCCTCCAAGGCTTTTCCTGTTCCTGGCCGATCCTGCCGGTGCCTTGTCCTGGTCCACGACCCTACGTACTTGTCCCAGGCTTCCCACAGCCCGAACCCACATTGCGCGCGTAGCCTCTCCACGACCACGCCGAAACGCACGTTTCCCATCTTTTCTTCTGCCTGGGTTATTCCTATTCCGTTGAGTCTAGGTCTTCCTCCTGGCGTTTTGCCGTGTCGTATTATCCCCCTTCCCTTTCCCTCTTCTTCATCACCTTCGGTCAAATTGTTCGACATCCTCCCGTCCAGCCTGTCGCTATCCTGGCTTTCCAGGGTGCGCTGTCTGTGAGAGAGTGAGTAGAACGTGTGCAAGAGATCGAGTAGCTGGAAGAGAGCGCGTGGTGGTTGTACGAGTTGTGTCTGTCGTCTAACGATCATCCCCTCCCATCGTGTGCGATTATCTCAGGTATGTCTATCCCCTTTTTCTGTCCTCACCATGCAGATGGAAGGCCAGCCAAGGTGCTGTGACCCGGAGCACGAGATATTGGGATAGTATTCTGGACATCCTCTTCTCTTTCTCCGAGTCTATTGTTCTTTGCTTGCTTGGGAAGGGCAGTTAAGGTGACTATCGCGTGTCGATACGTCCCTGTCCATGCCGACGCCGACGCCCACACATGTGCATTCCACTCGCGGGTGTTGGCGGGCCCTTGGGACAAGACGAGCCAGGCCTAACTAAGCCGATGAGCCCAGCCCCAGCTGGCAAAAACATAGCACAGCACCGCACCCGCAGAAAGGCAGCCCAGACGATATACGTAACTGGCAACTGGTTCGCCTCTGTCGTTCGCTGCGCTGGCAAGTGTTGAGTGTCGTCACTGGGAGGCGTGGCAAGGCGAGTCAAAGGCTAGGGGAAAAAAGGCAGAAGAAAAAAAAAAATTTCTTCGGAATACGACAAAACCTGACTCGGAGGGAGAGACAGAGCGATGGAAAGATAGCCCATCATTGTTGCATCGCGACAATTTTCTTTCCGTCTCTCATCATGCTCTACTTCATCTTGTCTCTTTGCGCCCACTGAGACCAGCCCTGTCCGTTCAGAGACAAGCCCTCATCTTAGGCCCTCGTCATCGCCCATTCTTCCCTGCCCATTCTCACTCCCACCACACACTTTCACAAGAGACTCACCCCCCAAAGTGGCCCGTGTGTGGCCCCAAGCCCCATCACACAGAGCCCAAGAGTCCATTCGTTGCCCTGCGTCCATCGCTGGGAGTCCATCGCCCAGGCGCCCTTTTTCCTTAGTCCAGCGATGGGCCTTACCCACAACTGGCCGCCGCCCACTGCTCACCCCGCCTCTCAACAACGTCCCATCCATCCCATCGTCGCTTGCTAACCATTCCTTTCTTTTCTTCCACCCATCGAGCGCTTCGCTTGCTGATACTCTCTTGCTTTCTTCCCATGTCTGCAGTAATATAGATCGAGCCCGATTTGCCAATTCGGCGTGTACCACCTTGTTTATATTAGCCCACCATGGACGACCTTCGCTTCCGCTCCCAGACGTCTCCTAGGAACGAGTCGCCAATGAACTCGCTTGTCTCACCTCCTCGCAATGGCTCCAGATTGCCCGCGGCCCAGGTCGCCTCCCAGGTCTCCCACGACCATCGTTCCAACCTACCTCGACGCTTCACTACCGAGTCCGGCCGCATCCCGACCCTGACCTCCCTGAACTCCCTAAATACCTTGACTTCTCCCCCGCGAGTGCCCGAGCCTGCCCAGGACTATAACGTGAGTCCCCTCTTTAAGGACTCTGGATGCCCCTCCATCGTCGCCGATGCTATTGTGTGGTAAGGCGACCCGTAATCTACAACTGGCTGACATGTCGTATGTTAGACTCTGCATAAGGTCCAATTGGTACGTAGCCATAAACCCTCCCCCTTCAGTCTGCTTGCCCGACAACGATTTCCGATATCGATCCGTCGATCGTCTCCTGGCTGCAATCCGAGATGATCCGAGCGCCCCTTGATACCCAGTCTCCCCTCACCCGGAACTCGAGACTAACACCGAAATTAGATAGAGAAGAAGAAGGCCGAGTATGAGAGAATCCGCGAACAGCGACGACGCTTTGAGCTTGAGATGCAGAAGCTGGACCAACAGCAGCGTCGTGAGGCGTTGGAGTTGGCTCAGATGGAGGAGGAGATGGGCCGACTAGGAGGCCATCAGTCTGAACCCACTACCCCTCCCGAGTATCGCGACAACTCCGGTTTCCCTTCCATGTTCTCCCGCCCGAGCCGCTACTCGATGTCGAGCTTGACCTCCCCCCCAGGTCTCTTCAACCGCCCAGCTCGTTCTGGATCGGTAATCGCTTCCCCGCAGTCCGGTCTGATGCAGTCTCGCTATAATTTCGAGGACCAAATGCCCTCTCAAATGCCCTCTCGATCAGTTCCTATCACAAGAAGGAACAGTGATGATGAGAAGGAGGAGGCTGTCCGTCAGGACCCAACCAGCCACCGCGCAACAAATGCGTAAGTTTTGCTTTATATGTACTGCAATATCTTATTGTTCTGTCGTGACAAAGCTGCTTGGGCGTTTAAGACAGATTGTGATTGTGTGGTTAGCTGCAACTTGCGCTTTTCTGGGTTCCGTCTCGGAAAGCTCAGTTGTGACTGGCTACAGCATATATCTCTCCAATTGAGCCCCTGGCCATTGCATCAATGTTGCATGGATGCAGTTATGGCCTTATTGTTCCTGGACTCCCATTGTGTCAAGTGACAACAGCATATTTTTGCTTTCATTGAAAGCTCTTGCGGAACTCCCTGAAAGCCACAAGCATCGAAGCTGTGAATCACCTGCAAAGTAATCATAAAGCAGCTTACGGATGACTATAAGAGACGTGCAGGCAGCTGAACCCGCTTCTACGTCCTTCATCATCTCTACACCTCTCAACTTCCTTCTCCTCCCCTTACTCTTCCACCTGCACCAGTCCTTTTTGACTCCGCAGTGAGCCTTGAATTATCCCCACACTGCATATCGCCTTACCCAGCTCTCAGTATCCTATCCTTGAACTATATCTCGGTTCGGGTGTGAGGGCCTTCCTCGCGACAGTGTCGCTTCGTTTCCATCACCCTCGAACAAAAATAGCCTCACTCGTCTGTTCCTCTATCAAACTTCTCAAATCACTGACTATGTCGACCGATTATAGCCTCAACCGCTACTCGATGCCGGTCACTCGCACCAGAACTGGGCTGTACGACGCTGGCCTCGATCAGACCAATACGACTAGGTTTCTCTTTGGCGACGAAGAGCCTAGTGCTTTGGGTCGTGTCAGTGGACCTGACGAGAGTTTCCCTACTCTTGTCCGCCGTGATGATCAAATTGTAAGTAAATTTGCCTTCCTATCGCAGGTTCTGCACAATCGATCTCTGCAATGTTTGCGATGTTTGCTGCTTCTGGTTTACTCGTCGTTGTTTTGATGTGTTGGTGATGAGGCTCCACATTTTTCTGCGGTGCACCTTCGGAGCGCATCACATCAAATCACATTTCTGGCATCCTGTCACCTCCTCCTGAACTCACTCTGCATCCTAAACCCTCTTCTCCCGTCCCTTCTCTGGTTGAAGACAATCGACAGAGCATTCTTTTGGAATCTGGTTTGGTTGCATCGCGTTTCGCCTTCGCCAGATCTCTCCCCTCTTTATTACCCCTTAATGGACTGTTGTTGGTTTCTTTTCTGACATTCTGCGTTCTTCTCAGCTTTCTGCATCTTCGGCTGCTTTAGACCTTGCATTGTCCCCATCTCCCAACCCTGAGTTGTCTTCGAGAGGCTGGAGCCGTGTTGTTAACCGCCATCGACCCCAGCAGAGCCTGTCCTCCATCAACGGGAGCACTGGTCAGATTGGTGACCTGGTCGGTCTTGGAAGCCGTCCTAGCGCTGTCCGCCACTCCCTCGACCTGAAATACATCTCCGAGAACTCGACCGAGACGGGTGGTCCTATCATGTCACCTCCCGCGAGCCAGAACAGGACTACTCCTCCCAAGCTCCAGAGCTCCTTCTCTGCCAACGATGTCCCAACCGTTAAGAATCCCGCGGGCTCGTCGATGAATGCCAACAACCATGCTCAGCAACACTTCCACAACCACAACGCGAGCCTTGGCCGCATTCCTGCTGGTGCTGTCCCTCGTGGTCACAATCGTGAGCTGTCTAACGATAATATCAATGTTAGCCGCGAACAAGCCGCGGCCTACCCCTCTATTCAGTCCGCTCTCCAGGCTAGCGCTGCCCCCTTCGGCCCCAGTGCTACAGTTGCTGCATCCCCTGCTTCGACTGTTGTCTCGTCTCCCTCTGGACCCTCGATGAACAGCTTCAATGGCGGGTTCTATCAGGGCAACGGCTACTCTGCTTCTCAAAACGCTACTCACCCTGCTGGTGCCTACAATGTTCCTCTGCTTGCCACGGGCATGCAACAGATGAATATCAACGGAGCTAATGGCGGGAACATGTACTCGTCTCCGAACTTTAGTGGATATGGCCAGCATCCCTATAGCCAAGGCAATCAACCCCGTGACAGCCAAGCCCGTGTTATCCAGCATCGTCGTCAGCTCGATAACGAAGGTAAGCAAAGGAATACAACGGGGCTTGTTTCTGAAGCAGGGTTTACTGACGTCGCGCCAGCAATGTCCCGTTATCAGAACATGCCCCTTGAGTCGTTTGTTGGCCAAATCTATGACCTATGCAAGGATCAACATGGTTGCCGCTATCTTCAGAAGAAGCTTGAGGAACGTAACCCCGAGCAGGTCCATATGATTTGGCTAGAGACTAACCAGCATGTCATCGAGCTCATGACAGACCCATTTGGTAATTATTTGTGCCAAAAGCTCCTTGAGTTTTGCAATGACGACGAACGAACTGTCTTGATCCAAAATGCGTCTCAAGACATGGTTCGCATCGCTTTGAACCAGCATGGTACTCGTGCTCTTCAGAAGATGATTGAGTATGTCAGCACTCCTCCGCAGGTCCACCTCATCATTGAAGCCCTTCGCTTCCGTGTGGTGGAGTTGATCCAAGATCTGAATGGCAACCATGTCATCCAGAAGTGCCTCAACAAACTTACCGCTATCGACGCTCAATTCATCTTCGATGCCGTTGGAAACAATTGCGTTGAAGTCGGTACCCATCGCCACGGTTGTTGCGTTCTCCAGCGCTGCATCGACCATGCGTCTGGAGACCAGAAAGTCTGGCTCATCCAGCGCATCACCGACCATGCTCGAATCCTCGTTCAGGACCCATTCGGCAACTACGTTGTCCAGTACATCATCGACCTCAATGAGCCTTCTTTCACTGAGCCAGTCGTGGCCATGTTCCGTGGATGCGTCGGCCAGCTGTCTCGTCACAAGTTCAGCTCCAACGTCATCGAGAAGTGTCTGCGTTGTGCTCAGGCAACGTCTAAGGACATGATTGTGGAGGAGTTGCTGGCCCCTGCGGAGATGGAGCGCCTCCTTCGAGACTCTTATGCCAACTATGTCATCCAGACTGCCCTCGAATATGCCACTCCTAACCAGAAGTACCGCCTAGTGGAATCTATTCGCCCCATTCTCCCTCAGATCCGCACCACGCCTTACGGGCGACGCATCCAGGCCAAGATCTCTGCCTTTGACAACCGTGGCAGTGCTGCCTCGAGTGGCCAAGTTACCCCTGCAGATAACACTCAGGGGCAGATTTCTCTGCGCAGCGCTAGTCAACACACTCGTGGCTTGTCTGGCAATGCTTCCTCAATGCTTCAAAACAACGGCGTTGCCAATGGAGGGCTGAACGGAATGAGCAGCCAGCCTATCCGTCAAGGTATACCCGTTTACTCCAACAACTCGGCCGTGACGTCTCCTGCTCCATCCTCTGCCGGCGGACCAGTCCAGCCGCCGCAGTTTGGACAAAGAACCCCGGGTAACTACTCTCCCTCACGATCTACCAATGGCAGCGGGAGTAGCGGCAGTGTCAATGGCAATGCCCCCATCAACGGTAACCCTGTCAGTGGCGGTCCTGTGGAGAATGGAGAGGCGCACTGGGTGTAAACTAGTTTCACTTCGAGCACAGCTGCCATCCATTTCACGACCGCTTGTACAATGACGCTCACTCGACCTACAGTTTTTCTTTGGTCGTTTCCTGGATGGTATGCCGTTTCATACAGCACGGTAACGACGCCGTCATGATTTGACGATTTTCCTTTGCTCTCTGTTTCAATACGTCACAGAACGATCTTTCATTCCGATCTACACGGCAACCGCAGGGCTGCACCGTGTGTACATTACCCGAAAGGGAGCCCCAAAATTACAGTCGACTGCCTTGGCCGTCACTACTTTTCAGATGCTACTGACAGGAGGGATCACAAGCGGCATGCCTACATCAGTGGGGTGGCGGCTAAGAGGTGTGTACATGTACTTGGATCGTCAGGATCACATTATCGGCGATAGACGACGACGACCTCGGTTTCATTTGAATCTTCTTCATTTCTTTTGCGATTTCTCCACGAATTTCGACACGTCAAACCAACTATGAGAAATCTGCATCATGGCCTACGATACGCTTTTTGGCATGATCGTTATTACAGATGCGATTTGCATGCGTTTATGACACGACACGGGATTCACCTTTCTTTCTTCTTTGGCGAATATAGCCACCCTAAACATTTCAACCTTGGTGAAGAGACTGCAAAAAGTCTTGGGCCTAGGATCTAGTTGATGGGTGGATATCACCACCGCCTTCCATGCTTTGGGTTTCACTCGGCGACCTATCTCATACAACCTGGGACTTCTTGGGTCTTGAGCAACTGGGAGCAGAATACCCCCCCTTTTTTTCTTTTTCGCTTCATTTAGTTTGTATGAGTTCCGGAGTAGCTGATTTTTACTTTTATTCTCACGGGGGATCGGAAGATTATCGAGGGTTGCATGGGCTCGATGCCTGACGGACTCTGGATCAGCTTGCTGACCAAGCAACGTCGAAGATGCCCCTGCCTGTATTTAGAGGTTGATTTTAAATCCAGGAATTACTCATTACTTTGTATAGCCGTGTGATGTTTGTGTAGTCCTCGGTGTGTGATGTGCACAACGTGATGTGAATCATGGTGTGCTGTTGGTCTGTATGTAGGGATATAACTTGCCTGCTATACTTGATCTGTGAGTAGGTGAGGCTCCTGGAAGCAATTCTGAGTTTTCCGAGTTTAGTAATTAAAGATGACTGTAAATGTGGTCTCGAATAAATATGTAGGCTGCTTTCCCTATTGTTGCGCTAATACTATCTTTGGCCTCGATGAGAGGGTAGTTGGGAGTTTCTAAGTCATTGGGCATATCAATAAAATTTTAAAACGACCATGTATAACCTCATTCACCACAAGCACAATGTTTCAATCTCTTCAAGGAGCACGAGAGTTCCCACGAGTATATCAACAACTACAAACGCTCACAGGACACTAGTGGCCATAATCACAGACGAACATGTTTTTATCGAGAAACCAAGTTTTTTCATCGTAAGGAAATAATTCCCATTCCATTTTTTGCTACCAAACAAGGTTCCCGACTCCCCAGAGTCCAAGCATGCAATGCGTAAAGCAGACCCAGTACCCGGAGGAAAATATCCCCCCAATCACACCAGTCACGACCGACGAGTGGTCGTTTACCTGTATCGCCAGAGGGAGAGGGTGTTGTGGCGCTTCCAGGTCTTTCTGCGGCCAGCCTGGGTCTTGTTGTAGCGGTGACCCTTGTTGAGACCACGGGACTTCTTGCCAGTAGCAGTGAGACCACGGGACTCGCGGTGCTTGTGGACGGGGTTGACGATCCAGTTGATGCGGGGATCGATGCGGATGGCCTTGTGCTGGGGGTCGACAAGGATGACCTCGTAGTACTTGTAGGTAGAGTCCTGGTTAATCCAGTAGGAGTTAAGGACTCGGAGGTTAGCGCAGCGGCGGCCGACACGCTCCTCAGCGGTGGCCTTGAGGGAACGCTGGTACTTGAGCTGGTTCACACCCTGGTTGGTGGGCTTGCCTGTTGGTCGAATTGTGTTAGCAAAATTTCACTCTCCTATTCGCCGTAGCTGGTACGACGACTAGAGACGCACCATAAGTGGCACCCTTGGGAACAGGGCGCTTGCGGCCACCACGGCGGACACGAACACGGTAGATGACATAACCCTGCTTGGCCTTGTAACCGAGACGGCGAGCCTTGTCGAGACGGCTAGGGCGGGAGGCGCGGTGGATGACGTTCAATTGACGGAGCTATATTGATGCACTCTCAGCAAACGTTCAACGAGTGTATAGCAAAGACGGGGCCGGTGCCTCTCTTTTCTCTCTCTCGTCTCCATGGTGTGCGAAGGGAACTTGTTGTTGCGTTTGTGGTAGGAGGAGAATTTCTTCACGACTACCCAGACGCTCGAACTCAGTTCGCATCGCAGGGAGAGAGAGGGATAGAGAGAGGCGGCAACGTCCACGAAAGAATTGAATGTTGGTTTTAACGTACTTCCCAGCAGCGGACTCGGAGAAGGAAGCGGACGAGATCCGACTGCTTCTTCTTCTGAAGCTCTTCGACGTACTTGAGGGCACCCATCTTTGCTGTTGGCGAGAGGACGTAGCACAAGTTAGCAACGCGATAGACTTGAAAATGAATTCTCTACAAGTTAAGAGAAGAAGTGAATTCCGCGAGGGGGGAGAGGGGTCACAAACCGGCTGTGTTGGTGAAGTTCCTGCCGTAGGTTAGTAGAAGGTGAGTGTGTCGAATTTTCGAATGTTGCAAAGTTGGGCGGGTGAGGAAAATTGAGGGCACAGTTTGTGGGTTAAGCGATGGTCTAGCCGTTTATGGACTAGCACAATAGGACTTGCCCCTCTCAAACTCTCGTAAAGACGGTGTGCCATTTTTCTGTGTGCCCTTGGATGAGTCAGCGATGGGAGCCCCAATCTTGGGTTATTGTGGATCAGAGAGCAGCGCAAGCTCGTACCGAGCGCCAGCCAACTCCTGCATGGATGAAGTTGATAGTCGCGGGCTTTCAGACGAAAATTGATCATTCAGTAGACTGCTTGATTATCGTACCATACCCCTTGCCTAAATCATTTCTCTGCTGAAGTGACATGCATGTACCATAGAGTTCCCCAAGTTTTCAGGGCACCACCTACTTCTCTAAGGGCAATGTCCTCAACAAACCTGTAAATGCCTTCATTTGCCCTTGTGCTACCATACCCCAAGTCTCTTCGCCCTTCTTTGGTCTTCCCTTATCCATCAATTCCCAGGCCATCTTCTGAATATCGCATGCGCCGGCAGGAGGTTCGGCCACGGAACCATGAAGCCCCGGCATGACGGTGAGGCTGACGTTCCGTGCTGCAAAACCCATGGCATGTTCGTTCAATTCGGTCAATTCCTTCCCATCCTGTTCCCAACGCATCCAACATGGCTTCTTGATGCCGGTTCCCTGTGTATTTAACTTCTCATAACCCTCAATGATGCCATATAGCTCATCGAGTGCTTTCTTGGTCAGTTGAGGTGGGTAAACTGATGTCTGAGATGACAAAGTAGGTGAGGTTAGCCATGGTAAAGTAGGTGCCAAGCTTGCAGTGAGCTCTTCATCCACGGTCGTCTTATCAAACACAGCACTGCGCCGTTACTGTTAACCAATGAAATTACTGATTTGCTACAGAAACTTACGAATGTGTCTTAAGTTGCTGTTCAATAAAGTTGACAAGGTCATCACCCTGTTTTTGAATATGCTTTCTGAGGTCGCTGACGCTTGTTATTCGCTTCCTTGAAATAGCGGCGCTTGCGGACAATCTGCGTCAAGCCGTTAATGGTAAAACTTTGTGATTGTCTATCTAGGGGACATACCTCGTTCTTTTCCCTAAAACTCCGTGTGTCGACTGTTTGGTTGCTGCCTTTCGTGGTGCCTTCACTGGCTTCTTAGGAACTTGATCCTTTGTGCCATTGTCGCCTATGCCAACGTTAGGCGGTTTCTTAATGAAAGATGGAGCTCTCACCTGTGGGAGGGTATTTCCTCTTTGCCAGGCCACGAGGCATCATCGGTGTTTGAATGGTGACTAAATAGATGAATAAATAGATTATATGAAAGGGCGAGGCCCCAAGCTTCAATGCAAAGAGGATGGAGAAATAAATGAGTTCCATAGAATGTGTCTGAGGAAACCCGAAGGGAGGGATGATATTGCTGTGCCTGAGGGGCCATTTCCCTTTAAGATGAACGCTGAGAGGCAGGTGCGCATGTACTCGCACCCGCTCCTTCCCCTCCGAGTGCGAGCGGCACCACGTCCGGAATGCCTAACATGCGTCCGCTCAATCCCGACTCAGCCTCCACCAGTTTTTTTCGCCCATATTTCTTATGAGGTGAACGTGTGCTAACGATACGTGTCGGGTAGCTTGGAGATGAAAGCGTGCTGCTAAAAGGAGGCATATGTCGAGCCTACCATCCTGAATAATGTCAGTTTGTTTCGCCTCTCAGTGTTAGACCACAAGACATTGTCATAAGTTATATCATCACCAAGATTTACTACTTAATCCAGTACAAACCAACCTATATTTACCCACTGAATAATGTAAAGGATAGGGAGATACTGCGATTTTGTCTCATAACGAACCCCCAAAATAAGAATAGGTACCTAGATAAGCAAACTGGAGTGCCTGAATAATGCAACCTGAGAGCCCCTAGAAGTAGTGAAAGTACGAAAGAAAACGCGAAAGATGCAAACTGAAGTAGGAAATCTTTGTCATACATGATACCCAAACATGTCCCTTTTTGATCGCATATTAGTTACACCGGTCATGCGAAAGCCTCGGTTTTCTCTGTCTATAATCTCAACCTTTGAAGCAAAAGCCATTGGATGTCGTTTGTCTTCCCCCTTTCCCTGTCTCAAGTCGTCAAAACGGCCGTGGGGTCGGTGACCCTGAGCAAAAACATGGGCAAAAAGAAGAAATTCAACTTTCTCTCACATCTTGTGTAGCAGCTGGCGGAAGAAAGCTGCCAATGAACGCCCCTCAAAACATGAATAGAAAACTTCGCACTGAAAGAAACATAACAAAAACCCTCTTGACCATCTTGACCATCTTGAACCAAATTCTTATTCTCATGCGCCACACTTTCGTGCATTCGCTCCTCTTCCGTTCATCTGCTAAGCTAACAAGCCGAGGGACCTCGCCTGGCTTTACTTCGATAAAACAAAACAAAAAATAGAAACAGTAATCTCCCAAACCCCTAAGGAGATGCCACATCAATGGGAATTGAGTGAAAGTCCCTGGAAGGATCCAACCCAATCGTTCTGAGGAGCGATGGGGGATGATCCCTGAGAGTGCGGTGCTGGACTGGGTCCAGACTGGGGGTTTGGAAATCGGTGTCGCATTGACGAGAAATCGCCAGGCTGCTGGAGAGGTCCTCCAGGGAAACCCTCCACATTAGGATTGCTGCCAGGAACATAGGACAGGTTAGCTCGGGGATTGCCGAATGCCCCAAACTGGCCGTATGGGTAATTGGATGGTGGGTAGCCAGAAGCTTGACCAAGGCCTCGATCGCCTCCAAAAGGTTGAGTGAAATTTGGCCGGAATCCCCGGTCTCGCGCCCCGGTGATAAATGCGGACGACTGATGCTGCTCCTGAGATGGCTGGTTCTGGCGGCGATCATTGCCGCCAGAGGAGCGGCCAGCGTTGACAGCACCTGGCCCAATACCGCTTGGAGCTTGAATGCCTAGGGTTGGGCTGGCGAACGACGCAGGGTTAATTGCAGACATCCAGATTCGTGTTTTATAAATCTTAAATAAGTCTGTAACGAGAGAATTAAAATTGATATACGAGTCGGCGAAATAGTAAAAGGTCAATTTCTTCCAATCCCTAACACCAAATTAGCACAAGCCAGCGCAAGTAAGGAACCGAGACTTACATCTGGAATTCGGCATCCAGAATTTCCATGTTCAGGCCATGCTCCTTGACCTTCTGCATGCAAACTCTTTTGGCCTTTGCCTCTTGACCTTCCTTGTCCCGCAAGGAGTGCACTTCGTGGCTCTGGGCGAGGCGCTTGATCAGTTTAGGTCTGAGTTCGCCCGCATTAGGTTCTTGCATGTGATGCTGGTTCTGGGGGCCCATCCCTCCAATGGCGCTCGCTTGTAGGCCGGTAGACGAAGCCATCAGGCCAGCACCGGCTCCTTCCTGGGCAGCAGCAGCTCCTTGCGAGTACATCATGAGCCACTTGTACTGCTCCTCTGCATAATGTTCCTTTAGCTCTTTTGCGGTCTGCCAGTTAACATTGTCTTTGGCCACGGTTCCAAGATCAGTACCACGGTCAGCCTCGACGATGACGAGGTCTCCTGGCTTCACGGTCAAACCGGTGCCCTCTTGAATGTAAAAGACGTCGGCTCGGGCGCATTTGAATAGAACAATATGAAGGAGTTGGTTGTGGCGTGGTGGAGCAATGCTATACACATTGCGGTGCGGAGATGGAGCCCGGTTTGCATAAGCGTTAGGAATGCCATATGGTGATGAATACTGACTGTTGAAGCCAGTTTGGAAGGCACTTCCGAGGTTGGCGGGAGCACCGAAGTAAGGAGCAGCTGGAGAAGTTAGATGAGATCCTTAAGTTACACTATGAGGTTCTATACACACCATTACTGCCTGGTGCAAAGCTCCCTGCATCAGGATATCCAGGGGGGTAATCCTGGACTTGCTGGCCCTCGGTCGCACCAGGCTCCAGAGCCGAAGCAGTGTCCGGGATGGAGCTGATCGATCCTTGGCGAGTTGGCATGTTCGCAAATGAGTGGCGCCGGCTCTGCGAAACAT
The DNA here is from genome assembly GCA_930272665.1 of Mariannaea elegans. Classification (NCBI taxonomy): domain Eukaryota; kingdom Fungi; phylum Ascomycota; class Sordariomycetes; order Hypocreales; family Nectriaceae; genus Mariannaea; species Mariannaea elegans. The sequence continues at coordinate 738,080 of CAKNEU010000002.1, read as the reverse complement.
CTGTAGCGGGGAAGCCTAGAGAACTGGACCAGAGTGCCTTCTTCAAGGTGGCATTGTCAGTCTTGCGACTATCCATGCTGAATGGATTGCGCAGAGAGGGTGGCGCAAACTCGCTCATGCGTCTGTTCATTGATCGTTTGCCTAACTGGTCGCCAGACTCGTTTGCTTCATCAAGTTCGTCGATAGCAAAATCGGATTCCTCAGGCACAGACTCCCGCAAAGAGTAACCATTGCCAACGTAGGATGCACCTGTCGCAGCGCGAGGTCTAATGCGGCTGTTGTATTGTTGCTGCTGCTGCTGTTGATGTTGCTGCTGTTGCTGCTGTTGATGTTGCTGCTGCTGTTGATGTTGTTGCTGCTGCTGCTGCTGCTGCTGTTGTTGTTGTTGTTGTTGTTGAAGCTGCTGCTGGCGAAGTAGAGCGTTCTCTCTGGTGAGGATCTCAATCTGCTTGGCCTCAGAAGTTTGGTGGAAGGAACCCTGAAGAGAGTCGCTGGCGCTTTCATCATCATCGTCTTCCACCTCTTTAACTTTCCCAAGCATCGAACCATCGTTTGCCATCTCACTCAGCATGCTAGGTCTAGAGGGTCGATGTTGCAAAGCAGGGTGGCGTGCGCGCCCGATGATGGCAGAGGAGGACATAGATGGAGGGACAGTCGTTTCTGGGTCAAGTTGACCAACGGAGTAAGATTGAGACCGGTAGGTTTTGGGGGTAGGATGGAGAGGAATCGCGAAGGGTATTTGAGAGTTCGAGCCGGGTTCTCGTGACACGGGAGAGGTTTGGGTCTCAGCCCCAAAGAACGCGTTTGCACCGGTACCAGGGGGCATTGTTGAAGTTGGGGATGGCAGAACCTCGCTGAGGCGTGATGGAGGATCTTTACGCTCGCTATTCCAAATACCAGTACCCCAAGGGAAGTTAGTTCCGGCAGTGTTTCGACCCATGACTGAAGAAGTAGAATGAGAACCCCAAGGGCCAGCACCTGATTCGGCCGATGGGGTGCTAGGATGAGAAGTGGTTGGTGACATAGAGCTGCTTGCAAAAGATCCCTTTCGAGGTCGACCAAGTGTCTGTGAGGTCTCGTTTAACCACGAAGGCCGGCGAACAGGTTTTGGCGGCTGCGTAAGTACTTGGGTAGATTCCTGACGGTGGTCAATTTCGTCGTCGGAACTAGCCAGGGCCTCTGAGTCCGGGGTTGAGGTTCTAGCGTGCAGTTTGTCAAGGAGGAGCGACTGATTGTTTGCCGTGACCCCAGGAAAAGTCCCTTGGCCGAGTCTCGAAGGAGGGCCGTTTTTGGGAGGCGCCTGGCTCATCGTCTTTGCCAAATAAACACTGCAGCCAACTTCCTCCAACCGTCACTTAGTGCCGAACAACAATCGAGTCAAGAACGGCGGACCTGGATGATCGGTAGATGCTTAAGGTGGTTTTTGGGTTGAGAATCTTTTGGGGCGACTCAGATCGTTGAGCAGTCAATTTTGAGTGTTGAAATTGTAAACAAACACGTGTGATGGGAAAGTGAGGGGTGAAGTGAGGCGGAAAGACTGGTTTTGTTCCGCGGATATAGGGAAAAATGATCTGTGACTGGTTAGTTAGCTGATCTCATGATGGCTACTTGTTGCTGCGTCAAACGCGATGAAATGAATGGCCAGGCCTGGAACGGCGTATTCAGTGAGGGGAAGCAACCCCGTGACAACGGGAAGGTAAAAAAAAATAAATAAAGAGAGAATATGCGGCTGATTGCTAACAAAGCGCACAATGAAAATTGTGTGAATGCGCAAAGCGGCGAGGGCGCAACAACTTTGTTGCGCCCAATAGAGATGTAGTCCCATTCAATAGCAAGAGCGCAACATGACACAAGGGGGGGGGGCGTTGGGGGATCTTACTCACCAGAGACGTAAATCTCAGGTATATCTATAGATGGGGCGTTACACGTGCCAATCTCTAGGTCGTAACAAACAGATGAAATGCGGATGGAGAGGGAAAAATAATTGAAGCTGCAGCTGGGCCGAGAAGAGGCGGTTTTGTGAGTGGCGACTCGACCTGGGGCAATCTGCGAGTCGACAAAAAGTCGATTTGTGAGGAAGACGATTAATGTCGAGGGTGAGGGTATAAAGATGTCTAACAACCGGCGCGTCTAACCCAAGGCCCAAAAGAATAGGAAAAAAAATTCAAACAATCAATAAGGGTGAGAGAAGAAGGGTAGATGAGCGCAGCACCCGTTCGCCAAGGGTGAGTATGGAGAAAGAGGTCGAGATTGATGAAGGTGAAAGTTGTTTCGGGAGAGAGCTGCGGCGACAAAGGGGAACTAAACTAGTCGAGGCCCATAGTTGGCGAAAAGGCTCACAAGCAGGCGCGCAAGGCCGGCGCCACAGACACCGAGGGGATGACGCGGGGCAGCCCTGTCTGAGAGCGGCGGCGACGAGAGAGAAAGAGAGACGTACTCTACTGATGGTGGTACCCAAGCCCGCCAGTCAGTCAATCTCGAGAATCGAGCCAGCAGCGCAACAACCGTAACGGTTGTGGGTGACGATGACAATGATGGATGAGGGGTGACAAGAAACAAAACGGTTGTGTCTGACGGGAATGAGGGTGGCGGGAAGCGACAGACGGAAGAAAGTCAGGATGAAGAAGAATGGGGAGATGATGGATTGGGGTCGGAAGACGGAAGGCGGGGGGAGGAGGACAGCGGAGGGCTGCAGAGAGAGAGGGTGCGTTGTGTTGCGTAGCGTTGCGTTGCGTCGCGGGCGGCGCTTTTTGCTGCTGATGCGGCGGCGGCGATGCGTAAGGTTGTGTTGAGGTGCGATGCGACACGAGACCAGGTGCCAGTGGGTGCTTTCACGCGCGAGATGGAGAAAGTGTCTCGGGGAAGTTGGCCTGGCGGCAGCTGGTGCTGCTCTCTGGATACTGCCGCCCAAGGGCTAGAGCTTGAGCTACTGGGCGGGATTGGGGTCGGTGGTACGCCGCGTAGTGCCAGTATGCGAGCAGCTGCGCGGTGCAGCGAGGAACTTGGAAGACCTGAGGTGCCTGAGACCAAGGGGTTGCACTTTGTGGTGGTCACAAGTGCAGCGGCGTGACAGGCTACCAGGGTTGACTGCAAAAGCTGGGAAGCCCGCGAAAAAGTACGTGAACGTGGTGAACTGGGGGAGACAAGGCTAGACAAGCCTGACTTTGGGACGCCTCCAGCCAATTCTTGAGTGGAGCGGGGAGGTGGAGAGTGGAGGGTGGAGAACAACTCTAGAAAGGATGCAAATGAGTTAGACGGTGCTCCGTTGCCCAGTAAATGGTATCTAATAATGGGTCAAGAAAGCAGGTTAGTGCAATGCTCGTCAGTGATCGCTTCGGAAGCTTTTAGTGGCGTTGGCGGAGATGGATGGAATGAACTGGGGGAACCGTTTCCTCTCGCCGTCGTTGCGTGATGCTTGGTGGGAGCGAGGGACGAGAGGAACCGAAAGAAAAAGAATGCCTTGGCCAGAGTTGCCCAAGGAAAGGTGATGATGAATATGAACGAAAGAAGAAGAAAAAAACAGCTAAATTCAAACCTTTTGTTTGGCGCGTCTGAAACAAAGAGGAGCAGATGAGATGATAATGATGGTGATGTGACGGTAAGTCTCCAAGATGCGGCGGTCACGAACCTGGGAATTTTTTTTTAAGGCTCCCGTCAGCCTTTGTCGGGGGGATTCAGGGTGCAGCTGTCGGATTGGTACTGTGCCGTTTGCGGTCTCAAAGTGGAGGTCTGGGGAGAGCTAACGGAGAGCTTGGGTGCTCGACGCTAGAGCTTTGGGCGCTGGGCGCAAGACGCTCGAGGTTGGACGAGCGAGTGGATTGTTCGCTGATGAGGGGGCGGGGAGCTGGATCTTGATATGCTTTTTCGGATGTCTCGCGTGAGAGGGGTAAGACGTCGCAGGACCGTGTAATGGTAATGGCAGTAAAGTGGTAGCTAGCGGGAATGAAACGATGTGGGTAGGTTGAAATGGTGGTGTTACCAGGGCCTAAATGCAATATGCGTGTGTGTGGTTGTGGTTGGATGGTGTTGGAAAAAGAGGGAGATGGCCGAACAAGGGGCATCGACCAACAGTTCTCAAAACCCAAGACCCAAGGTGAGCCGCGCACGGGGAGAGAGACGCGAAGTTGAGAAAATGGTGATGGGATGAAGCAAAGAACGTTGGTAAAAGAGGGAAACGAGATGACCTTGCCTGAGGATCTTCAATTCCCCCCCCCCCAAGCGTTGTATCCCCTGGTGTACGGTAAACTGTCCGGACTTGAGACGCACTGGGCGCAACCTGGATCCTCCTACCGACGAACGTTTATTATTGCCAGGGAGCTCCAATTGGGTAATTGGAAGCATGAGGCAATAAACAATCTACTATTGGCATTACCGTCGCTAAGGAAGAAAGGGAGACCGGGTCGACTCCCTTTCCTTCTAATACTACCGGTATCTCTAGTAAGGTGTAACTTAAAAATAAAGAACAGGAAGAAGGAAGGAAAAGTACAGATTACATAGACCGCAGTTGCTATTCAGCCACGAATGCTGTCGAAGATGGACCCTCCTTTTTCTTCCCATCCAACTCAACAGCCCCCCTACAGTAACTAGTACTGTACTGGTATAATTCAGTAGAGGAGGGGGACGGGTGAGCCCCTTTGCATTGGACAGCCGCAACCGCATCACCAATGACCATCCAGCTTTCACAGTTGGCGTCTGGATCCCACCCTCCCAGTCGTCTCTTGGGCGACTACTCTCTCTGCGCAATGATGGAGCGGGAACCCACCAGCCAAAAACCTGGCTTCATGCAGAGGGGATGAATGCGTGTGGCGGAGAGCTACGCTTTTGTTGGATGGTGGATGCCACCATGCATGTATGTGCAGGGCTGGTCTCATTGCGACGGATTGGATGCTCCCCACGTCCCAAGTATGTAAAGAGGGTGTGACTAAAATAACTAGACTGTACACAGCCAAAACGTCACCACAACCACGCATGTTATTTTAACACTGAATTGAGCCCGCTTAACTTTAGACTTACCGTATGAGTTCAATAGGCACTCGATTGCAATGATGTTTGAGCGATATACCCCTTCTAAGCTTTGGGATCGTCTAGTGCTGTTTTCAATTTGATTGAATATCTTTGAGACAAGAAAAATCAAGATTGGAGCTGAAATCTGCCTATTTTGCTCCTTGAGTTTGGCTCATGTTTTCCGACCCACCAAGATTGAGCATCAGGTGAATCGACTTGAATGACCTTAGCCCCGCCGCCGCTGATCCATGTTTCGGTAGATGCAATCAGGATGCTCAACCATCAGTGCTCATCATGCTGGCGCTTATCATTTTCTCGGTACTTTTCTTGCACACCAATCTTGTCAGACTTGCCTACGTGCTCTGCGTTGCCACCAAATTAATTGCTTGCTGCAGAGAGTGACCGCATTAGCAGGACCATGTCGACTGGTGATGTCTTCATTGCGGTTTGCAAGCAACCTCAGAATATTCGCTCCAATCATGGTGGCGCCTTACCTCAGTTCGGCACAGGACTTGCCCACCTGATCTGATCCGATATAGGTACCTACTGTACCTCGGTACGTCAAGTTTCTTCGACCCATTCCATAATTCTTTAAGCCGTTATCCACGTTACTTTCCGCTTCAAGACGTTCCCGCCCCCTCATCGAACAGTGTCCGGCAGAACCAGGAATACCCCTCACTCCCCCTGACAATGTTGTCGTTGCTTTCTCCCAGGGATTTAATTTCCACGTAGTGCATAGAAAATCGTCATCGTCCTTAGTCGTGCAATGGGGAAGATCGCCACCTCGTCACTGTGCAATCTTAACTTTCTGTTGACATGAGAAGTCAGAGTCCCATCTATAGTAATGTTCCCATAATTTCATTATGTGTCACTTTGTGCACCAGCAGCATGGACACCTCCACGATGCCATCGCGATACTTGACAATCGATATTAATCCTGACCTTAATGCCAACTATTATGTTTTAGTTATTGTTAGTACTAATTAAGTAGTAAAGTATCCACCATTCGACGAGAACTTGCTTCCTCGTTATCGAATGGAACTGTTGGGCATATTTTAGAGCCCGGGCACAAGGATGAAACTTCTCTTTTATGTGACCTACCCAAATCTACTTCCTTGGCCCAACTATCTGTGTATGTCCCTGAGCAAGGCGTCTCAATTTGGAACCTTGGCACCCAAGCCTCCCACTCAGGGAGGCTTTGGTCAGTCGCAGACTCTCGATCACCGCACACAACAACGATCTTCACTGGTCAACGGGAGGCTTATTTGGTCGTCCATATAACCCTGTCAAACTCAGCAACCCTGCTTGCCTGGGGGACTTGTCGGCCACTGAACGTCTTCGAGATGCAGGTATTTCTTCTTCGTGACCTCTGGGAGCAATGCGCACCGGGAGCACATTATCCGAAACCTCTCACCATGGTCCTAATTATTAATGCCGTAGGACTATGCATTCGGAATTTTGACAATAGACACAACAATACTCGACTCGAGGGTTAGCGACGAGGCATAATGCGACACCGAAAGGGACCGCGGAGCGTGAGGCCACGATATTCAAACTTGGACTTAATCCTTTCCACATACAAGACCAGCATATGCCCATGTGAGTTCAATTCCAAGTTTCTAGCCCTACATGAAGGAACGCAGCGCCATCCATTCCTTTTCAATTTCGTATTTGCTAACGCCATATGCTCACAGCATACCGAGTTTTAGATGAGGACAGACGTTGACGTTGCAAAGCCAGAAACCTCGAAGAGCTACATCACATCACGCGCTACGCCTTCGAGTATTACGTATCAGGGAAGGATCCTCCATTAGAACATGCTCGGTTTTATGTATTTTCTTTTTTCGACTACTACTAATGAATAGTCGACCTAGAGATAAACAATCAATGACGTACGTCGGCAAATGCCGTTTGGAACAAGTCTGCGTTTGTATTTCAGGATGCTAGCGAACAGCAGCCCGTGGGTGACAAAGAGAAACTGGGGTATTCTTTGAAATACATGTCATCGTGAGGTATGCAAAAGGGGGCGACACATTTGGGCGGTTTCCTAACGTCAGCGCTACCACAGATATCCTATCATTCCCAATACGCAGGAATCTCGATCGAATGCTAACTCAGTAGAACCTAATGTCACAGGTTGATAAGCCACACTGAGTAAAACCCTGCTGCACACAACGAAATCCGTAGTGCCGTGTTGAGCATCGCACCTAGTCTACTGTAGCATGTAGCTACCCTAAATTGATGTGCAAGCTGGTCCTAGGACGCTCACCCGAGGAAGTGGAGACATGCCCCGCGAGTCCATTGGCGCATCCTCAACAGCGGGGAATTACCCCGGATTCTTATCCGCGGATCCTCCGAACCAGCGTGTACCTGAAGTCGACGGCAGTACTAAGCAGAGACGAGGAGCAGCAGGCATGCATCCTCTTAGCACCCAGCTGTTTAGCCTGTCACCAAAGACATGGTTTCGTTCCGTCAACTCTTCCGCCGCATGTTTTCGGTAACATGGAAATGATCCAGAGTTCCAGACAGTAGATTGAAAGGGATCGTCGTATCATCCAGAGTTTTCGTGGCTTCACATGCGCAACTGGGAGACATTCAAATCGCAACGCTGGCTGCAATTCTCAAAGATCAGCTAATTATGAGAACCCCGCATCAGAACATAGCTGCGGGCATGCGGGACAAGCAGCGACGTAGCAGCACGAGACCTCAAAAGTGCCATGGTGGTGGCTGTGGTCGGCTGGAACGGGAGTTACATTGTCGCGTCCACGATGCCAGGGTCCCGAACATCCCTGTCCGCTGCCGAATCAAAGAGCTGCTGGTTGTCCAGTGGCGGGGTCATCAGGCTCAATTCCGGGGGCTTAAAGTTCACACTACTTCCTTCTCCCAATCCGGCCAGGAGGGGTTGCGAGCCCCACTTGCCGAGCCCTTTCTCCCTGCCTTAGTCATCACTTTGTCCAGGGAATCAGGGCAGAAATACCGGTATAGACTTGAGATGATTCTCAGAGGAGGCAATCCATACTCATCCAGTAGCTGCAGAGGCCCGGAGAGCAAGTATAACTTCAGTTGAATTAGAATGGCATGGACCTGATGGAAAAAAATCTAAAGCAAGACGTTATTGCAGAGGTTGTGAGAATAAAATGTGAACGAGGAGGTGCTACTGTATGAAAGTATTTTCAAACATTCTGCTAGTTCAGTAGCCCATTTTGTCTGATATGGGTTTACTTACTCGTAGGAGGTGAGTTATTGAGTGGGATTAGCAAGGTAAGGGAAGAATGTAATTCTAGTAGTATATAACCTTGCAGCCTTTAACTTTGCTCAGCACTCTTTAAGGGTTTCATATTTGCACAGTGCCTTTTTATGCAATGATGGCACTGTGCATATTGAGTTGCTGATGGATTTACCTCCTAGAATGATAGGATAACTTGGGGTTCCCGAAATATATTCTACACGTTCTAGATCGAAATTTTCGGATTCCAAGAGGGAGAGCAAGATTGGTTTAGATAATACTGAAGCGCACATCTCTATCGGATTAAGAGCTTTTTCAAATAATAGATAAGCGATGGCTCGTTCTTAAATACTTTGAGCAACTCACCGTTAAGCTCAGCGCTCGTCGGGATCAAGCACAGGCAGAGGTTAAGAGAGCAAATTCAGTTAGTGTACAGAGGGCTCATTCGATAGATATGAGCATACGTGGGTATCATGAAGTTCCCGCCAGCTATTGTACAGACAACTAAGAGAAGAACACTTTTCATGCAACTTGTCAACGCAACCTTAAGCAGTTGCTGCAGCAGTCTTTTGCTGTTTTAACTTCTCCTCAAACTTTTCAAATTCTTTCAACGCGATCTCCTCCTCTTGGTCCAGAACTTGCTTGACGCCCTTGACTTCCTCAATCTGAGATGAATGTTAGTAATGTTTGGAATGAAAGTAAGCAAGCGGATGCGATTGGGTGGGGAACATACGTAATGCATAAGCATGCCCTCGATACCGTTCTTCAGCGTGACAGTGCTAGAGTCACAGGTGCGACAAGCACCTCGCAATCGGAGAAGCACATATCCATCATCATCAAAGCCTCGAAAATCGATATCACCGCCGTCCTCTTGAATCGCGGGCCTGATACGTGTCTCTAGCAGCTCCTTGATCATACCGACGACTTCGCTGTCATTCTCGTTGTATGCTAGACTATCCTCCTCCTCGGGGGCATCGCCCTCTTTGCGCTCGGCAATGTTGACAAGGGTTTCGCCCGATGTAATGGCCTCGGTAATGAGGGCAAAAATCTCGGGACGGACGTGAGCCCAGTTCACATCGGCCGCCTTGGTCACAGTGATGAAGTCTGCGCCATAAAAGATGGATGTAATGCCATCGATGTTCATAAGCTTTGCTGCAAGGGGCGAAGGGTATGGAGGCGCAATGGTCGCTCGAGGGTTGAGGTATTCAATGAAGGGCATGGGGATCTCTTCGGGGACGACCCTATGATTCGGCAGGAACTTGAGAGCATCCGGGTTTGGCGTATTCTCGGTCTGAATGAAGATGGTGCGGATACCGCTCCCGACACCAGCGAGGCTAGGAGCTGCTGTTCGACGGGGAGTCGCGTAGGCTTGCGGTCGGGCTCCTGAGGCAACGGAGACGGTTGGTAGACGGCCGGATCGGGTACTAAGCTGGCGAGTCCATCGCGGAGCAGCTCGAAGGGGGGTTTTGGCGGCTGACTGGGGGACGGAGGCCAGCACTCGGCGGACGATACGGGGAGCTGTCGATGAGGTCATTGTGAGAATAATCCGTGGATGGGGAGGCAGCGCGACGGTTTTTGCAGGTGAAGGACAGGATGAAGAATTGAGAACCAAAAAATATCCGGCTAAGAATGAGGAGGCCTTTTCGGTCGCTCGCTCGGCTGCCAACTTTTCGCCGCCAAAGTGCCTTCGGTCATACCCGTGACAGCCGTGATAGGTCCGAGCATTAGTAATGCGAGAGCTATGATGCAAAGGTAGGTAGTGGCAAGTGCCGGTAAACTGACCCACTTGGCTTTTATTTTTTTCCCATCCATCAACGTGCAGTCAAGTAACTTCTCGAACCGATTGCGATAAACCGACTCGCGTGGGGCACTTCTTTTTTATTTTTTTGCGCGTGAAGAGGCGGAGGGCCTACCAGAGTTCTACAATCACTTTGAGCATCCTTTCTCAGCCACCATTCTACTCGATTCTAATTGACGGTCATGTTGTCCGATTCTCTCGAAAACGAGACCGAACCGGGCCAGTTGTTACAGGATCCTACTATTTCCACAACAAGTCGCAGCGCAGAACGGCCTGCGCAGGCTGGCGATGCGGGTTTGGATAAGGCACAGGCTGCTGGTGATGATGACAACCCTCCCGCGCCCAAACCCAAGATGTCAGTTTGTGGTGTGTGCAATTTGAAACCCCCAAAATACAAATGTTCACGATGCTACTTGCCATAGTAAGTTTCCTTTATGATCCGGCCGACGTATCCCTTTTTCAGAGGCTAATCTTGACCTAGTTGCTCTGTTGCGTGCAACAAGATCCATCGTGAAAATCACCCTCCCGACCCTGAACCTCACCCCAAACCCGCGACTGTAGGAAATCAACCGCTGGACTCTCCCTCTGTACCATCCACCGAGCCTGTCGACCCGTTGAATCCCTTCCGTACCCTCGAAACCTCTAACAAGCTCCGCCTCCTCTTCCAAAAATATCCCTTCCTCCCCGACCAGCTCCTACAGATTCACGCTGCAACGCTTCCACCCAAGGATAACACAAATTCAAAGCAAGCCCCCATTCCTGCCTCTTTACTCAGAGGTCTTCCACCTAAAAAAGAGATGTGGAACCATGATGTTGGCATCCGACACGGGAAGGAGGCCTTGCGAAAAGCCCGGCGCGCGGACGGCGAAGCAGGCGAAGCCATTCGCGAATATTCGGAGCTCATTCTACACCTCATAAATACTGATGATTCTGGACCGAATGTCACAAGCCTTTTACGTCAGCAACTGGCGCAGGAAGATACCAAGCTCATCGAGCGTCTGATGGCCGAGGAGAAGCGATGACAATTTCGACTTCACATTTAAAAGGTGGCTGGTTCCATGACTTTTTCCATAGCCGCTTGTACAAAATCTTTTCTCAAGAATAGTTAATGATAATGAAGGGCTTTGTGTGTTTTTATTACCAGTAAAGGTAGGTTTCTATGCGTGTTCCAAATTGATTTCAAGCAACCTTGCTGTGTGCATATTTCTACAATCTTATTTCTCTTTAGTATCCAGAAAGTATTGAAAATCTAATCCCTAAGTTTACTCCTTAAAGCAAACTTTGGTGGTGGTGGTGGGTTGTGTGACTCGTCTACTCCTGAGTCACTATCACTCTTGCTGGCAATGCGTCCTCTCCTGGTGCCCCATCTCTGTTCTCGCATCCTTGGCTCATCACTCTGCGACCAGTCTACTCTATGCATATCGACAGCGGTCGCGCGCTGAGGAATCAAACTCCCCCTTCGTGAAGTAACAGACCCCGACTCAGAACCTCGCCGTGAACCGAACTCCTGCCTGAACGGAGAGATGGATTCACTGGTTGTTGAAGATGCAAATGACCCATGTCTCTGACCCTGGAAAGAGCTGTAACGAGGCGATGGTGGGACGTCAGCAGTTCGCTGCACGCTGGCTTTGGCTTGAATGTTGCCAGCACTCATTCTCCGAGCCAACTCATGGGATAGGTTGAAACCTTGTATGTGATGAGGCTGCAGAGAATGTCGGGGTTTGGACATGAGTGACTCTTCGTCCTCCTCAGCAGCACTCTCAAGTACTGGAGGGAAGAGAGAGTTGGAACGTTCATACGTCCTACCAGCAGACGAGAGACTCTGGGTTCGTCGATACATCCGGTTGTACTCCTGAACTGACATTGTGCCCTTCAATGTCGAGGGAGATGATAGCATCTGCTTGTCGATAACCTTCTTCTCCGTGAGAGGCTCAACAGTTGTCGTCTTGGCAAACTGTGACGCCGCACATTTGGGTACGTGTTTGTAGCGAGGAGAACTGGTGGCCGCATCGTCATCTTCCTTTGGGTCGTAGTTGGAGCCCTTGAACGAAAAGTGACTAAAGAGACTGCTGCGGCGACTTGACGACGACGGGCTCGACTGTGACGGCAGGTGTGGGCTCAAATGTGAATGTGAGGTCGGACTCAAGCCAGGGCTATGCTTGGACTTGAACCTCAGGCCAGCCGTCTTTGGGGAGGGGGGATTGTGGTCAGTGATGTAATCCTCCTTCCACAGAGACAATGTTGACGCAGAATCATCATCTTTTGTCTCGCCCGACGTTCTATCTTTTTCTTCATCTCTCTTCTTGTCATCCGAGCCCATTGCACTAGACAGCCTTCTGCCCAACTCACGAGGGTCCGCAAGCAACAGCGACTTAGGCCTGAAACGAGATTTGCTCTTGGTCTTAGACCTGGATTGCGTTTCCTGGCTCACCTGATAACTGGTTTCAACTACGGCCACGGTCATCTTTATAATAGTCCAACGGATGTGCGAAGCGAGTGGGAAGTTGGTTGGAATACAACTCGTTGCTACGCTGGAAAAGCGGTGATAGACAACGGTGCAAGACTGGAAAAAGGTTCCTTCTTTAATCGATGAGGAGAAAGTTTGTGTCCTTGGATAGATTGAAACAGAGTGTCGGTACTTTGAGCGTCGAGAGATATTTCTAAGGGGACCCGAGGAAGATATAGGAATCTTGGGGTCGATCGCGAGACATTACATCTCCTTAGTTTCAACTTTGTTTTCCGGGACAGCGAACCCACCATTCCAGGGCCTTCAGGACCTGACCAACTAGAATGAAATTTTGGATTCCTCGTCAAGTAAGGTTCAGGTTCATAGTCTAGGTCTTGTCTGGCTTGGGGCAGCCATGGCTTGCCTGGCGCTGGCGGCCAAACTTGTGGAGGCGATCCAGTTGGAGCTTGTTTTGGTGCAGTTGCCGAAGTTAGTGTGCTATTCATCCCATAAACAGAGAAGGTAATTGTAGAAATCTAATGTTCTAATGATTGAAGTGCTAACAATGGCCCTGATATGGGAGGAGAAGAATGTTATAAAGAAGGTTCTAAGCTTCCATTGTCATGAGATGTCTCACCGAAAACTCTCGCCCGGCTTGTCTGGCGTTCTACGAGATATTGCTTAACAGACATGAGGCAGCAGAGTTCTGGTTGTGGCATGTGTCGGTCGGGCTGGAAAGTCGGACGAGACGCAACAACTCCACTCGTTTGCGTCTCCATCGGCCGAGCCATCGATGTTGCAAAGGTGTCCGGCCGGGTAGGCATCTAGTTCCCCCACCTTCCGTGCGTCGATTAGACTAGGCAAAGTCGATAGGTAACTGGAATGGAATATCGGTCGTGCCCAGGGCGAGACCGCTGGGAGAGGTTAGTTTTTGAACCTTGAAACATAAGAGTGGCCAGCGTTGGGCTTCATGGCAAATGGTGGAGGATGCATTCCTTGTCTTGGTTTGTTCTCAATTCTATTCTTTACCTCAAGTAGCTGTGACCCTGATTATGTTGCAATATCGACCTAAGGGTTCTGTTTCTTATTGATCGTAGCGTGGCCTGCAGTACACGGGACTTCTGGTGATCAAAGAAATCGTTTCCCTAGACTTCCCTCCATCTTAAACTTGCACCATTGAGGAGGTGATGACTTTTGAGAGAGAGTTCTTGGATCAGGCTCGCAATACATCTGGCTGGATGGCTCGTACCTTAGAAATCTAGAGTAGCCAATTCCTGAAGACAGGAATGTGCCTCGAGATAGGTCAATGGTCGCCCTCATGGCTAGTGAGTAGACGAGGACGCCAATAGGGACCAAACAATAGCGACTCATCCCGATGGAGAAGTGACGACACTCGCCCCTCACCTGGAGTACTGTGGAAATTATTTAGATTGTGTTAGAGTATGCTGCTTTTGCCCAAAAGCGTGCGCCGGCGATCTGAGGTATGAGGGACGGTTAATCTTCATCCCGACGGCTCGATTCCCGTATAGTGGGCGGCTCTGTTTCATTAAATCCCTTTCGGTGTTCTATCTAGGCATAGGCCCCTTGGCTTTTGTTAAGCTGTTAAACCTCTTGTCGGTCAACTTTCCTCTTTCACTAACTTAGGTTCAACACCTGCACAACTTTGCCGCCTCCCGTCGAGGATGCAGAACTCCTCGGCCCCGCCTGGTTACTGGAAGCGGACAGCCGCCGCGGCAGCCTACAGTACTGCCGATAAATCGGATAGATTTCGGATGTTAAAGATCAACAAAATATAGTTACCACGATGGATCTAACCAACCTTGAAACCTTGTGGTCTTTGAGAACCGGTCTACCCCGAAACCATGCAAACCCCCCTGGCGAATGATGGTCCATTGTTGGGAAGGGCCCGATGGGAGATCAACGCAAGTCCCGATCATGAACAAGAATTGTCGATCTCACCGGTCCTGAGCCGGTCTAGATAGGTCGAGATTAACTCAAATTTGTTGGACTGAGGCAAGACTGCCAATCGGCGGCAAGATTTAGCAAAAGGCTCTGTCGTCGGACCGTCGTTAACGGCCCTGATCTTGCTAGCAAACAACTACCAGACGAATCTCGGACAACCCTGCGCCTTCGGCCGTGGTCGACGGGAGTGGAATCACGGAAGAGGCGCTCACTTTAAGATGGGCGATAGCTCGTAGGCGGATGACGTTGAAGGTGATGGGCCAATTGCTTTGCCGTAATATTGCGCGATTCAAGATTGCTGTCTCAATAAAAAAGTTGGGTGTCTAATTATTGTGAGGCTGTTATTGGAGAATTTGGTGTGCTTCCAGAAATACAGCATAGACCACGCGCGACCTGACATACATATAGTTATGCATATCGGTATTGTTGTTCATATTTGAGTGTCCATTTTCACAACGTATTTCTCTATGGACTTGGCGTGGTAGAATGTTTTATTGGGCGTGTCTAAAGCACGCAGTGATGGCGTGGATAAGAGAGCTTTGAGATATTGGGTAACGTAAAACATAAGCATATGTCACATATAAGCATATGTCACATTTTTTCTAACTCTTAATTTTCAAATATTAATAAAAACACAACAGACTATTCAATCAATTCAGATTCATCACTATCCTCTTCTTTAGAGATCTCAATCGCTATCTCACAGGTTCTTGCATTATGACCGGGTTGGCGGCATAGCCCACAGCGCTGTTCCTTCAATCTAGCTCCTCCTCTCTGGCTACCTCTTCGTGACGATTCGGCCTGTATCTGCGCATCAAGATCTATTTGATCAATTGCATCCCTTCCTTCCTGTATAGTCATCTTCCCTTTATCCTGCAGCTGGGTCCGCTTTGCCTTACGCCTCTTGCTAAGGGTTGCATTTGCCTGCCGAAGGTCCTGCATCTCAAACTGTAAGAGTGTCACCTGATATATAATTGCCTCTGCTCCTTTAGAAAGAGAAGTTAGGGCTTCTAAAATAGAGGCCGGCGAGCTGCTTTGATGCTGATGGATTCGTCTTTTAAGGTATTCTGACTGAGACCTAGTCTCTCTGGCTGTTCTTGGCGTCTTTGAGACCTAAGGGTCAGGAAGGTTAGGCTCCTCCTCAGCAGGCGTTGGAGTTTGTAATTGTACATTAAGCTTTTGAACTACTGCTTCTGGGTCTAGAGGAATAAGCCCTGCCCCTCTAAAACCCCCCTTGATGTTTTTCTCTGTAAGGGAAGCTTGGAAGGCAGTATAAAAAGCCAGAAGAAATTCAGTCTTTAAAATATAAGTTATAGAGCTTTTAATTAAATGCTCAACTTGCTTACTATATGCCTATTTAAGTGGCCTAAAGCAACTAATATTAAGAGGCTGAAGTAAGTAAGATAAATGCAGTAGTATGTAGATGTAACGGGGTTTGTGCGCGTGTGTACACCTGCGTTATATATGGATGTGAGGTAGTGAGCTAATTGCGGGAACTGCAATTATTGCTGGATCTTTTGCCTTAGCGGGTAACTGGTCTATTGTGCGGGCTTGAAATGCCTCCAATCCCGTTACAGTAGAGCGTAATAATATTATGCTCCTTATAATAGAGCTTAAAATCAGTTATATAATAGCTTTTATGCCTATTTAAAATCAGAAGCCGATATTGCTCAATTGATTGGTACTTTATATAATAATTAAAATGCTTTAGTTACTTTAGGCTAGTCTTATTATTAGTCTAGCTATTTTAAATTATTAAAATAGCCCAATTGCCTAGAAGGTTATAATCTTAATACCAAGTTGCAAGATAATATTAACCTACAACTATAATAAATGGCAGGACTGCCCATCCTTTCGTATTAATCGCCTAAATAACTATAACCTACTTATAGCTTCCAGGCTGGATTAATTTTAGGTTTCCACGTCTTTCTGCATTTATAATAACCATCCTACTTCCAATTATGCCCATAAGAAAGCTAGTCTTATCAAAATTGTACCAATTATTTATATTAATCCTATATTTAGCAATTACATTCTCTACTAGAGAGAACCACTGGCGGATAAGAGCTAGATCTTTATACTAAGCCCTCTTATAGTTGTACTTGCGAAATGAACACATCTGAAGCTGTGGTTGCCGCTTAATGAAGTTAGAAGCCCAAAGCTTACCTACAGGTTGGGCCTCCCGCTCGGCAAGAAGTCGGTTGGCCATTTCCTCAACACCAGAGAGGCGCGGAGGAAATCCTTGGGAATCTAGATTAAGAATATGCTTAACAATCGTCTGTTCCTCTAGGTCGGATAGCTTGCGTTGTTTTGGGGCCCAATCGGCTCGAGTAGGCATGCCCTTCTGACGGCGACGCAGCCGCCGCTTAGGGACTTGATAGAACTTTGCAGCGCGCGGGATGCTTAGCTTTGGGTCTTGCTGAAGAGCCTGAAGAGCAAGGACTATTTTGGCCTCAGTATTTGATTGAGACATCTTTTGTTGTTGAGAAATAATTGATTGAATTGAAAGAGAAGAAATTGAGGGATTTTTGTGACACATGCTTATATGTGACACATGCTTATGTTTTACGTTAACAATGACCTATCTTAGAGAATGAAACTGAGAGTTAAACATGGGCTTGTCTGTTGCCCGCAGCACACAAGTAATGATTATGGGACTGACAGCTCCACGTACGGATTCAGACTTAGGAAGACTTGCATGCTCCTGGTAAAGAGATACATATTCTATCTCTTTTTTTACTAATCTAGTTATTGCGAATTAGGATTGTTGTCTATAACCCCCCAGCTGTATTTGCACTTGAAGGATCAAAAGATGTTACGAAAAGAAATAAAATGAAAAGTACAGCCTAGTAAAGCAGGAAAGAGTAAACTGGTGTGTTGCCTGAAGAATAAAGAGGCGTTTTTCTACTCTCTAGTCTTGGCGGCTATAAATTACATTCGCTCAGTCAATTTGGTGCTATCTGTTTCGGAAGGGAGAAAGAGGTGTCGGAACGCATCGATGAGGAGCTCTTTGGCTATTGCACAGGTAGAAATACCGTAGACCCGCCGATTCTGTCCCTGTTTGAACCTACCAACATACGGCCATAAAAGCTGTTACTTGGGGGAAATATTTCGTTCGCAGGTGAGTGAATACCATATGATCTTGCCATTGCTAACGATACTATGCTCGCATGCCTCGTTCTTTCATTTAGAGCTTGTGCTGGACGCGGTGATAGAGAATGGCAACGCGAAATTTGCCCTGTCATTGGAATTAGAGAGCACTAGGCATTTAGCCATAGTGAGCACGTCAGCGCTCTTGATAGATAAAATAATCGCCTTCAGGAACAGTTAAAACGCGATTCTTGAGTTTGACTTAATTCAGGGCGATTCCTTATCTAATCTTTTGAGTCCTGCATGGGTGGTGGTCAACGATACGCGGTTTCTGATTAATATTCCATCAGCGCCTTGCTTTGCTCGCGCTTGCTCGGTGCTTTAAAATTTGATAATCGGAAGAGGATGAGTGTGATTTAACATGTAGGTATCCGCATGGAATAGACTCAAATCTCATAGGGCAGCCTGCAAATACTACCCTATGACTTGCGTGATTCTACTAGTCCCCTCAAGGGCCTTGGTCAATCTCATCAACACTTTGACATTGAATGGATAACCTCGCTTTGAGTCGCTAAGAAGCGGCAAGTTCCACAGCACGGAATTTCTCAGCCACTAAGCCTGGGTTTTGAAGAGACTTGGACTGATATCCTGATTCATTACAGCTCGAGGCTGGTCCTAGAGTGATGATTAGCTCGGTTGCGCATGCAGGAGGGAACGTGCCTCATGAGAGAGTGCGTATATGCAGCTAAATCACTTGGTACGACTTACCTTCTTTCACACCGAGAGCAAAAACGTTCTCAGCTTGATACTGAGGTCTGGACTCTCACAAGTCGGTTCATCAGCACGTGGTGGGGGGAGCGAATTGGAGATTGCATCACGATTCTTGGCGTCGAATGTCGAGACTTGCAGAAAAATATGAAAACAAGAGCACACCCTTATCACTAGATGAGGAAATAAAATTCATACAGTAAATACAAGCTGAAATTAGCTGTTTTAGTCGTGCCATTTCCTTTTCTTTTAGTTCAAGTATCGACCGCTGATATTTTCCCCAGAAATCCGTCGCCGTGATCCAGATCCCTATCGCGCGGAATTTAATGTGCATTGGTTAGCTTCCATGGATAGTTCGGTTAAGTTATCCTCGAGCCAATCCCCCCCTCCCGTAGATTTTCGGCATAAAAACTTCCGATCATACTGCGCTACAGCTAGTAGTGGTTATTCGACAGATAAGATTCAATAGATCATGAATCCTCCCGAGGATCACCACACGGTAACTAATTGGTTTACATGTCTTGTCCTCCCCAGTTCCCTGGCGTCCCTGTCTTCGCTAGTGTCAGTGCGCGCCGACGCACAAGCGCCAACGCACTGTGATCCTGGCGCCAGCTAGCAAACTGAGCATGGGGGGTATCACACCAGTGTAGATAAATATCCTTGATTGCCCAATGAAGACCAACGCCATTATTAGGCCCCGAAGAAGCTGTCTGGGCACAACCCCCTGGACCATAACATCAGGTCGGTACGTGGGCTAGACGTACCTTATAAGTCGATTAAATGACCTGGTGGGCAATCACTAATAGGTAATTAATCCTCCGTACTGGTACGTAGTATAGCTAGAGACAAGGCCGACCGACTTGCTCTTCCTCTTTTGACTTAACCGGCTTCTTCCCCCCTCCTCTCTTCAACATCTCATCCCCAGCTCCGACATTCGCCAGCTCGTGGATGCTTGCGAGGCCTTTTATCGGTTGTGTGTCTTGGACCAGACACGTCCACCGTCCGTTTTCCGACGCCCTTGCCTAATCTCGCCTCCCCCTCACCTCACCTTGGCCTTACCTCGCCTCATCGACTCCGTTACCATACATAATTACAGGACACACGCTGCATCTCGCCTCCTGGCCAACCCAGTGCCTGGCCCCTCTGACGTGCAGCTGGCCTTGAAAACGACTGGGGAAAACGATCAACAGTCCCGACAATCCGCTCGTTCGTTGGCTCACCTACTGAAGTGGAATGAGAGGAGCCATTTATTATACGCCCAATTCCACCTTACTTGCTGTAATACTGTACTGTCAACCCGCGACTCATGCTCGTGCCGATAATGTGCATCCGCGGGCCTTCACCTGGCGTGACAGGTCAACTGACAGTCGATAATAGGTCTCAGTTGTTGCAGCCGACTAACTGCATTACCCGCGAGTCGGGCGATTGGAAAAGCCTCGCAGCCGAAAAAAAGACCGGTTTGTCTCTGCTTGCGGATAATTAATCCCATCCCTCACTTGAAAAGTCTGTTAGTAAGTAACCTCGTTCCCAACCTTTCGTTAGCTCTCTCTCCCTTTCTAGTGTGTGTTCCGACTCAGACTCAAACCAACCCCTGGTGCTCCTTTCGCTTTCTCCAGCCTACCTTCCCGATCCCTTAAATCAATCCCTTCCCTTTACTTTCTTTTGGCCCCCTTGGGTCCGTCTCCGCGAAATTCCCCACTGCCGACTTTCCCACATCTCCAGCTCATCCGTTCTGTTTTGCTGGCATCATATGTTTCTCCTCACAATTTTTGCGAGTCGCTGAGGCTGCGACCATGCATTCCGATCATGCTGGTTCACGACGAGCTCACCCGATTCCAGGCGCTCCGCTGGCTTCCCGCTCGCGATTCGCGGCCAATCCAACCCCCCGCTACCCGCCCGACATCACCGACCAACATCCAGTCCGCAGCCACGATCGCCAGGACTCAGTTGGCTCAATTGTCAACGACCCTTTTTTCCAGCAGCGTTTTAGCACTGTTGACGTTCTCTCGGACGATTCGGACGGTAGCTCCGTGTATCAATCCCTCCCCGAAGACAACGATTACGACGACGACATCGGCGGCACAAGGAACGACTACAACCCCAGCGAGCGTGAAAGCAATGACAATATCCCGAGCCAACATTGGCTGCCCCCTCGTCGAGAGTCTTTGACCGCTCCTCCTTCATCCTACTGGGTATGTATGTCCCTCCCGCACACACGGACCCCTCAACTGCCTGGACTCCTCCGTGGGGCAAGGGGTTAGCAGGTGTGAGTGTGAGACACGTCGGATGCGGGGGACTGACTGTACTTCGAACTCCTAGGCCCCTTCCTCCCCTACAATGGAGGGCTTCAACATCGCTGTCATCGGGTCCACCGGTGTTGGAAAATCCTCCTTTGTCCAGCGCGTTCTAGGCCTCTCCCGGCCGCCCATATCTAATGCCTCCAGCGTCCGCATGCTTGTTGACAACACATCGCACGTCATCACACTCCTCGAACTGGACCTTGAGTACTTTGAATTAAACCCGAACCAACCAATCCAATGGCCGAAACAAATCAATGGGCACATTGTGCCCCGCGTAGACGCCGCCCTTATCCTCTACGATGTCACGAACAAGGAGTCGATTCGCGAGCTCCCTCAAACCCTGGGTATGCTCCACTCATTCGCCACGGTGAACATGTATTGACAAGGTTCTAGCTGCTCTCACGAATTCTGGCCTTCCGTCAAGTCTCGTAGCCTGTAAATGCGAGAACCCTGAAGAAGACTGGCAGGTGGATGCGGAGGGAATGGCAAATCATCAAATATTCCGATCATGCGTCGCCACTTACAAACTCTCTACGGATAAGCCTGAGATTGCTAGAATGTGTCTTCACACGATCCTTCGAGCCGCGATATCTCATAGAAGAGGTAAATCAGAGATTATCGGCTGAGTTCTCAGCTTTGCACTGACATAATTTTGTAGAGGAGAACGGCGAAACAGTTTCGCGCCGACGAGCACAGTCCGCTGCTAATCTCGAAGCCCCCGATCCCGGCGCTGGGAGACCATTAAGTCAGCACAGCAAACACAGCAGAGCAAGTTCAGATTTCTCACTGCTCCGCGGGTTCTCCAACGCTCCTGTTACCGAAAACTATCGAGCGCGTAGTCCTCGCGTCGCCCAAAGTCAGACTGCCGGACAGTCTGATCCCCAAACTGTTAGCAGTATGCTCAGAACCCCCGGTATACGGCTCGACCATCAAGGCGACATGGAGGAATCAGATGCTGAATCATATCGATACTCGGATGACATCCCTATTCTACAACGCAATGACGACAGTGTCCTCGATAAACCCGCCAAAGCAGCAGGAGTGACATTTGATGATCTCGTGGATCGCCTCCTTGCGCCCAGGCTATCTAGGGTGGACAACAACTTCTCCGACATCTTCCTGTGTCTATATCGCAAGTTTGCGGCCCCGGGAGAGCTCTTCTCAGCCATCTTGGCTCGGTTGGATCAAGTGCGAGAGGATAAAACGTCACACTATCTTTCGAAAACCGCAACACAGCTCCGGATTATTGAAATGGTGGCTAAATGGGTGTCGTTATACCCTGGCGACTTCGCACGACCACTCACTAGGCGTAACTTGGAGGAATTTATCAAGCATCTTTCTACAGAACCAATTTTTTCAATAGCAGCTCAACATATGCGCCGAAATCTTCAGTTCAATGTCATTGAAGATGACGACACCGGTTGGGCAAACTCTGACGATACAGGAGACGTGATCGCGAGCGAGTTATTATCCAAGGATGTCCAGGAGCTCTCTTTGGGTGTCAGCACTCTACATGTGGAAGAAGATATTGACAGCAGGCCCTCAGGCAGTTCTGAAACATCATTCCCAGACAGAGGTAGTAGTGTCTCAAGCCAAGTACACTTCCATTCATTCGACGACTATGAGAGGGCAGCTACCGGATTGGAGCCCACAGATACGCTGCCTATGAATAAGTTCAGATATCATATCTTCATTGACATCCCTGATGACGACGTGGCGGACGAGTTGACTCGAATCGATTGGATCATGTTCTCGTCTATTCGAATTCGAGATTTTGTCAGACATGTTAGCCTGTCAGCAGCTCAAAAAGAAAAGTGTAAGAGCTTGAGGAATGTCAATCGGATGATCAATCATTTCAATCATGTGGCGAAGTGGGTGGCGAATATGATTCTCTTGCGGGATAAGGCGAAGCACCGGGCGCAGATGCTGGAGAAGTTCATGAACATTGCCCTCAAACTGCGGCAACTTAATAATTACAATGGCTTGGCAGCCATCTTGGCTGGAGTTAACGGAACGGCCATCCACCGACTAACCCAGACCCGAGCCCTAGTATCAGCTGATACTCAGAAGCGATTCGCGAGACTGGTGATATTAATGGGAACGCAAAAGAGTCACTTTGCGTATCGACTGGCGTGGGAGAACTCGCCTCTTCCGCGAATCCCCTTTATTCCGCTTCATAGGCGAGATCTGGTGTCTGCCGAAGAAGGAAGCAAGACATTTGTTGGTCCTCAGGGTGACCGTATCAACTGGAAGAAGTTTGAGGTGCTGGGAGAGGTACTACTGCCAATCATGAAGAGCCAGGGTTCTGCGTACCCGAATCTCTCAAAGCACGACAGTGCGCGAGAATTAATTTTGAACTGTCGGATGCCAACAGATGATGAGGTAAGAGTGTGCTTTCACAAACATATTGCTGCATATAGCTGACTTGGGACTTCAAGGACATTTATCAGCGAAGCGTGCAGGTCGAGAGCACGACAGGAGGGCCGATCGAGCCGGCTAAGAAGAAGTTTCCATGGTTTGCTAAATAGGTCGAAGGGCGAGGAGTTATTGGGACTGCCTTTCTACAATCATCTTGGGCATCATGTCATGGGTCTTCGGCGGAGGCTTGGTTTAGACTTATGAGATATTATGCGGTTGGATTATTGGCATTGGATAGCCCATTGAGTAGTTAATAGGTGGAAGTGGGCTCTTGTCTTTTTGAATAACGAACAATAGCATGCATGATTTACCACTCTTTTTTCCTTCAAGGGATACAAGTTCATTGTGTTCCTTTCTCTAGTAATGTACGTCTCGTACAGATGCTGATCGACGACTTCCCTGGTGTGTCATGGTATGTTGGCTCCTTCCTTAATTTGGTATGAAGGTGCATCAATGCGTCCTGCCCTGTGAGACCAACGTTTCGCACCTTCACTTCTCCGTAATCGCTCCGGTATACGGGGATTTATTCCCTAGCTTTACAAACAGCATGACCTCTGGTGGAATTGTTCATCCTCGTCATGGAGCTGTCAACTGGTCATTCAGGCATCACATCGGTCTTTTCGCTGCCAAACCTGAAACTCGTCTTAATTAAAGAGAAGCTCGAGATCACTGTAACCTCTTCATTATGTCTTGATCTTCCGTCTCAATTTCTTGGTATCGAAACCATCGCCCAGCTGGCGGACCTGGTTAACGAAACCCACCTCTGGATCGCCAGAGTAGGATCGTGTTGCTTTGAAGTGTCGGTCACTATCAATGGCAATCTGATACAAGAGAAAGACCTGCTCGAAATATTTTCCGAGCAGATCATGCAGTGTAAAGTAAACATTTCCTGCGTCCAGACCTGTGTACTCCAAGCTAATAACACTTTGAATAGTTATGGAATCGCCTATGCCTCCGGCTTGAACACGATTACCATGCCATTACTCAGCTACCAGGAGTCATGTCTTTTTCAATTCACCATCCAGACTTAGCATCTGCCCTTTTACCACCTACCTCGGCAGTCACCTCACGATTCCGGACTGTCCTTATTTCAATCAACATTATCGAAGCTAGAAACGAGCCATCCATTGGGGCGCCCTCCTGGAGACCCTCCAAAAAAAGTAAAGGAACCACCCTCGGAAAACAAATGGCATTTCCAGCGACCATCCAAGGTGAGGAAATAGATCCAGCCCTCGAATTCGTGGATCAGGTAGCCGTCGAGAGGTTCATATCGAGCTTAAACTTCAGAACGTGGGGCAGCTCGGATCAACCTGTCACAAAGACATCTACAGAACTCATTCGACCTATGGCAGAAATTTTTACATCATTGTCCAACACCTCACTTTTGGAGGCGATATTTGAACTGCTGCTGCTTCCCCCTAGTAAGAGGTACAAGGGCATTCAAGTCTCTGGGGATCTCTCGGCTAGTTGCCTCACAGCAATAGCTCCGGGGGTCTTTCATATTCCATATCTCGAGGTCAGAGAGTTGTATTAATTATCTTATTGAGTAATATTGACAATTTTTGCGTAGACGTTATCCAACCGTTTCGAATATCTCAAGGTAATCAGCTCCTCATTGGCCCGGATGAGAAACGCAGAATCTCCTGTCCTTAGGCAAAAGGTCAGAGAGCTCAATCAAGAAGATCCTCAAGGGCAAAAGCCCAACCACGAGTGGGATATAATCGCTCAAACCATCGAGAAACGGACCTGGAACGTTTTGTTGTCGCATTCTGAAATCCCTCCCCTGAAGGGACGGGCGACCAAGGTGCGACAGGGTATGGCTCGAACCAAACCAAAAGGCCTCGTTGTATATGAAGATCTGAACTCTCCGCTTATACAAAAGCTGTGCGAGAATACTCACGGTTATTTCGAGGAGGAATATGGCTTTAACCCAGAGATGATGAGTATTGACGCTTCCATCATACCTAATTCCATGCGTTTGACGCTCAGCCATAGCTCAATAACGCCAGGCCAAAAGGTCACCACGGAATGCCCAGTCCTCCACCCGGCAAGTGATGACGGTAAGGTGCATTTGCCTTTGGTGGCATTCGACGAATGCCTCACTGAGAGCCAATTACCTACGTCCAATTTCGGGTTGGGAAAATTGAGTAGCGGCTCTCTCTCTCGAAATAACCCCGGATTCCTGGACATCACAGAGAGCAGAGCACAGGGCCACGACGGAGATATGGACTCAAGCGCGGCATACAGTCCAGGAAATTTTTATTCGTTTGGTCATTGGCCCGGCGTACCAGTTTTAGCTGATAATTCGAGGCCGAGTGGAAGGAGGCATCAGTAATAATACGACAGGAATCAGGTCGGGTTTGAGAATAATATGAGGCAAAAGAGATGACCCTGTTCAGGGATAGTACGTGAAGAACAAATACTTTAGTGAATTAAACGCGACATATGTATGAGCCAACAGTCATCAAAACAGTGCAACAACATCGGGGGTTCGATTTCAACAGCAGCCCACGAAAACCCATTGCTAATGATTCAACCGCCGAAGTCAAAGCAGAGTGAAATATAACCTCTTTGAGGAGCGAAAATGTAAAAGAGAGAGAGGTGGCGCGAGTATTGTTCAAGTGGTATCAATATTGAAGTTTGATCATCGTGAACGCCAACTCATTTCCGGGGTTTCTTGGCGGCGGCCTTCTTGTCCTTCTTGTCCTGCTTCGCCTTGATCTGCTCAGGTTTCATGGTGGCCTTGTGAATATACCAGTGCAAAACGATCTGGAGGATAATTGTGACAAGGACGACAAGAAGAATGGTAAAGAGGATGGGTTGGTCGTTGAGGACAGCGACAGCCTCGTCGGTGGCGCCGATTTTGGAGAACCAGTCGAATTTACCCATCGGAATGAGCGTGGAAGAGTTGGGGCTTTGTGAGGTTGAACTATTAGGGTGCGTGCTTTCGGGTTGGGCTGATCAAGAGATTTATAGTGTACGTTTGATGAGTTTCGAGTGTACCAGACAATCGAATGAAGCGATATGTGTGCAGGAATAGAACGAATGAGGTGTGTATGTGCGCCAGTCACGTACGGGGTATCTTAATAACGGTGGTGTGAAGGATGAGAAGTATTAAAAAAAAAAAAGAGAAGAGGAAAGCTAGGCTCTGGGAACGGCGGAGGAGAAGAAGAAAGGATCCTGGGTGTCGAAACCAAAAACGTCACAATTCCGAGGGGATTGACGTTGGGCAACGGTGGAGGACGGTGGACGGTGGGTGAGCTTTGAGGCTTGGCCCACTACAGCTCGCGTTGGAGGGCGAACTGAGACGTTTCACACTTGCAGCAAAAGTCGACTGATGCTGGAGCCCAGGCTGATTGGACATGGAGAACGGACGGATATGGATCTAGGAGACAAGGGTTGGAACGACTCATCTGCCAATATCGGTAGGGCGACGAGGTGTAGGCCTTAACACGGGGAGTACTAAGCGCTGGATGAAACGTATATTCTGTGTTACTAAAATGGCGGAAATGTATACATTTCGAGCCTTTTTCGGTGGATTCTCGATGACGTTAATCCATACTGAATGCCAATCAACCACTACGAAGTGCAATTGCAACGATCTTACGCAGTACCGGTACTGGTAGATGGCCCATGACAATGTGTCCGTCCACGTGACACAGCACGTGGACAACGTATCATTTTTGGACCACCCATTTCAAGCTACTGGACTGTCCTGATTGGCTGTTATGTCCTAACCTACCGTAGTCTGGTCTTCTCAATTGAGGATTCCTGGGTCCAAAAAAATCTCGAGCTCGTGTGAGTGAGAGAACGTTGAGAAGCTGTCGACTCCTCCTGGGTGCTTGCCATCCCAATCCCTCCATACGAATTGACACTCCTAGGCACGCTCCATTTCAATTGAGCGTTACCCCCGGACTCCTATCGGCCATGAGCGTCGCACGTCCGGCGCGCAGCCTCCTCGGCCGCTGCCTCTCCTCGTCCCGATCGACTCCCGCCATCACTGTCCCCTCCCGAAGTCTTCATGCCTCCTCTCCCCGGTCGAGCCGCAAGCCCCGATTCCGCAATGTCAAAGCCGAGGAGCTCGGTCTGGTCAAGTCGGACAGGTCGGTAAAGCCTGAAGAAATGGGAAAGTACCAGAAAGACTACTTCTCCGACTACTCAGCGGAGGACTTGGAGAAGCTCAAGGCCAAGTACACTCCCGAGCAGCTTGACGCTTTGCAGGCTGGAGAGAAAGCCGTCGATACCCAAGACATGATCATCCAGGGTCGATTACGTGATGACCCTTACGCCCCCGATTACATCGAGGATTACTCAGTCCTGGACCCCCGATACGACCTCAAGCCTGAAATCGAGGGCACCCCCAGGGAGGTTTCGTGGCCTGACCGGAGCGAATGGATCGACAACTACGGTCAAAAGATGATGAAAATTACCGATAAGAAGACGAGCGACCAGCTTACCCGTGCCATGATTCGAGCCATGCGCCGCGTCAAGGAGAGCACCGGGCAGGACTTGATAGACTTAACTGAGGACGAGCTTAAGGACATTGAAGCCGACCCAGAACTTGCTAAGCGATACCTGATTAAGGAGGATGACCCCGAACCCGATGCTAACGCCACCGGTCCGGAGTTCATGACCCGCGCCCAGGCCATGCAAGTCGACGAGGCCATCGACGCTGAGTGGAAGAAGGAGCTTGACAAGATTGCCGAATTCTCTCACCAGGGTGAGGTCGAGCCTAGCACCCTTGAGCTCATTGAAGACAGCCCCGCTGGTATCGACCGCCTGCACTCGGCCGAGGCCGCCGACTTGGGCAAGGTTCCTGGTGTCAAGGGCCTGTACAAGCATGCTGTCGACCCTGACGACCAGGGCCAGGACGATGCTGGAAAGTTCCAAGAGATCAAGCGCCTAACGGGCATGAGCCTCAAGGACATCCGTTCACTTCTCACCAAGTCCCTCGTGACCCGTTGGGTCTCTAACCAAACCCGTCTGGGCAAGGTGCGCAGCACCTCAGTAGTTGCCATTGCCGGCAACGGCAACGGGCGCCTCGGTCTAGGCATGGCCAAATCTACGGAGCCTGGTGTCGCTGAGGAGACAGCCCAGATGCTTGCTATTCGCAACATGAAGCCTGTCCGCCGCTACGAGAACCGAACCATCTATGGTGACGTGTCGGCCAAGATTTCCGGCACCGTTGTTGAGCTAATGTCTCGTCCTCCTGGTAAGTTTAGTGCGACTTGATCGTGAATGCGAAGGCATATAACTGACGTGTTTGACTCATCAGGCTTCGGACTGCGTGCTCCACACCGAATCTTTGAGATGTGCCGCGCGGCGGGCATCCACGATATTGCGGCCCGAATCCCCCGGTCCAAGAACCCCATGAACTCAGTCAAGGCCACATACAAGGCCCTGACGCACCAACCCGACCCGGAGCAGATTGCCATTGGTCGTGGCAAGAAGCTCGTGGACGTGCGAAAGGTGTACTACGGTGGTTCTGTATATTAAAAAAACGTGTATTATCAAAGAAAGAAGAAGAAGAAGAAGAAGAAGAAGAAGAAGAAGGAGAAGAGGTGTATCAAATGTGTACCTATATGGAGACTCCCCAGATGTGGCGGTAGAGTTGCTGTAAGTGTAGAATTACTTATTTGCTCAACAGCGACATCTTCATTCAAGCGATTGTGTCGTTCATGTCTCTGATGGGGTATCATATCTCGTGTTCTATGTGTCCTCCGGTCCATTGTCCTTATTGCATGCCGTGATTCTTTCGACCCGCACCACAGTTCCTTTCCATTGCTATCGCGTGATAGGTATGGGCAACGCAAGTGCTTCATGTCCACCAAAGCTCGTGTGCCTTGCGCTCTACGAGGCCACGACGCATGCTGCCCAACAATCTATACATGGTCCCTCTCACGAACTCAGTTCGCCGTCGATCCATCGCCCCAGTCTATTTCTTGTTGGAGAACGATGCTGTACACACTGGCCTTGAGGAGGGTAAAGGCCAGGCTCGTTTTGCGCTCGAGATCGCGTAAGCTGTCGAGGATTTCGGTGGTGGGGTTGGAGGCGAGGTGTTCGAGCATCGTGGCCAGCTAATAGAGCGCGTCAGTCGGCTAGATGGTGAGGAATTGCCTCTACGGGCACGCGGGTAGGGGATTGATTGGAGGCACACCTTGTTCATGTTATCGGCTAGGCGCTCGTACTCGTCGAGGACTTCCTGCTCGAGCGGGGTGAGCTCTGGTGGCGAGAGCCGGCCGCCACCAGTCGAAATCTGGTCCATGATTTTCTCGGTTATCAGGCGCGTTCGGGGGGGGTTTTTTTTTTAATTTTTTTTGCTTTATCCGGTCAAGGAGGTTATATGAGGTGGTGTCGCGAGCCACAAGGACGCGGGGGGTTAAAGATGGACGTAGTCCTTGGAGGGGTTGTTTTGTTTGGGTTTGTGGTAGTTGGTGGGTCCCGGCAGCACGACCGGCCGGCGGCCCCGCTCCCGGAGGTCCTCGTTGTAAGAACGCTGAGAAGTCATGTCCTTCTTATATCTACATGGCTTCTCTTTCTCTCTCCTTTTTCTCCTTTTATCCCGTCCGTTTAATCCGTTATTTATCTGTCTATACATTGTGTCAGTGTCTGATTACTTCTTCATCTCTCAGACCTCAAGGGCCTTCTGTTCTCAACTCCATCTCTAGCCTTCGCCCTCCTCGCCTCTTCAAAGATCATATCTGTCCGCAGCACAATCATTGGGCATCCAGACGGAACCCAATGCATCCTGGTATCCCATTCAGGGAATTGGATCTCTGCGTAGGACTTTGGGCCCAACTTGTACGGAAGATTCAGCAGTCCCATCATTGCCTGTCCCTTGCCTGCCCATCCTAACACGTCCTCAAATGTTTCGTTGGAGAATGGCTCCCTTTCAAGTATATGCGTGAACCATGTTATATTTCCGTCTTTTCGCTTGTCGCTGTCCTCACATGGCCGGCTCCCAACCATGACACATAACTTGTTGGATGCTTTTGGGTCTGTAAACTCTAGTATGGCTCCGTGTATGGACCGTCCTCCTATTGAACTGAGCTCCATCAACCCTGGGCGTGTCCATGGGCAAGAAAGCCTCCTCCAAGATAGCTTTGGCTCCAGGTATTTCGGGATTTGTTGGTCTGGGCCGGTCTCAAAGGTCAAAAAAGCAAAGGGGGTGGGTTCGTTTTCCGGAGGAGTTACCGCAGCTGTCCCCAACATGGCGAATGCCGCCCAATTGCTAATATCGCCCATGTCTAGGCTGTCCGGGTTCGCAATATACATCTTCTTGCGAGCTTCTGGCCGCACCCCGGCCAAAGTTACCAGCTTCGTGGGGACGCTAGCCAGCCTTGTATATCGGTCCCCGTTAGTGCTGTACAGAAGCAGACAGACGCGTCTCTTGGACGAAAAGGAGTCGGCACGGCAATTCAGCACCCCTAATATTAAGCCTGGTGTCACCGTCTTGAGTATAGGGAGTGTGATTCGAAGGCCGCTGTTGGTGAGGGTGTAGTGGCCTCGCTCTTTGTGATCTCGCGCCTGGATGACTTTTGACTGCGTGCGGAAGCACTGCGGCGAAGGGGCCAATATTGGGTAATTATTCTGCCTCGATGTTACCGACTCCACATCCGCATCTCTCTGCCATGAAAAGATGGAGTGGTCATAAGATTCCTTGATGATTTCGGCCTGTAGTCGCCAAAATGCTTTGGGGCCTTCTCCATACAGCAGCGGCATGTTGATGTTGAACAAGCCCATGAGGCAATACGCCATGTCTTCGACTCTGGTTGTCTGACGTCCAGCAGCCCACGACATTCTCTGGGCAATGCTAGCTATTCCGAGGTTGAGCTCCTTGGTCAGAAAGCGCACAGGAACCCCAGTAGCCTCACAGATGTCGTCTACCAGCCATGGTACGTTCCCGAGTAGCCTCCAGTCCTTGGAGAGGAATAGCATATGCCGCGGTGCAAGCAACTCCTGAAGCGTCCATCCCCGGGTAAACCACCTACTGGCACGAAATTGCCGCCGCAGCTCCTCTGAAAGGGTGATGGGCCCGGCGTTGCCAGTGATGATATCCCTGGGACAAGAATCCACCCACTGCTCAGGCGCATCAACATCCGCTAGGTGTACCAGACACACCTGCGAGGCTTCATACCAACTAAACATGGAATTGATGGCTTCAGATAAATCTGCACTACTTCGCTTGTCGATGCAAGCCGTATCGACCCATACATACTTCATACCTTCGATTCCCGAGACGAACTCGCAGGTGCCTATGATCTTGGCATAGCCCTCCATGAGAGCGGCTCTCTCTGGTTGCTGCCAGTCATCGAATGAAACTTCTTGGTCCCCCCAGGTGTGAGAGAGAATGGCATACCTGGGGATTGCGTCGCCGAAGAACTCCTCCATCCGGAGGGTTTGAACGTTGATAAGTCGCATTGTGACCAGACTCTAGCAAGGAGGAGATAGAGCTAAGACAAATTGGCTAGCGGCGGCTTCAAAGAAGGTGAGCTAGCATTCATCAAAAAGAGCAACTCGGGAGTAGCAGTGGGACATCTTGTAACATCAACAAAGCAAGTGGTCAATTACAGAGAAGCTGAGAGAAGGGGCTGGGCTCCATTAACGAAACGCACTGAAAGAAATCTCACCGCCCTGATTAAATACTCTAGTATGTATCAACAAATCAGCTCACAACACCACAGGCCCATCTCCACAACTAGACAACTACATTTCTTCACAATAGAGGCCAAATCGTCTGTGGAAGCAGTAACGTTAAATACTCATCCGATCCTATGAAAGACATACA
Organism: Mariannaea elegans; assembly: GCA_930272665.1. Lineage (NCBI taxonomy): Eukaryota > Fungi > Ascomycota > Sordariomycetes > Hypocreales > Nectriaceae > Mariannaea > Mariannaea elegans. The sequence goes on along the minus strand of CAKNEU010000002.1, from coordinate 706,280 downwards.
AGACAGTAATTGAATAAGTACACCAATCTAAACGGGACGAGGCCGAGGAGAGAATAAGGCTAACAACAACAGCAACAAAGAAGAAAGCGTCCCAATTCCCACTCTGGTTTCGTCACAGAAATAAAATAAAATATAATAAAATGCCCGTCAATGACCAAAAAACACCTAATCCAGACTCGAAAAGTCATAAAGCATGCTTTCGTCAATGACTCCAAATGTTTCCTGCAGTTCCCCTTCTTCGCCAGATAACCCAGGTCGTCTATCATCGTCGTATCTAGCTCCCGTACACCACCAGCTCATTACCCTCAGGGCCAGCATCTGTGCCAGCTGCACTGCCAACTGCGCTCTCTGTCCATTCACTTCCCGTCTCGCTGTACTCGCTGTATCCGCTCTCCGATTCTGTATACATGTCTGTACTGTTGGTGACCACCGTGCCTCTGCTGGACCTGCGCAGAGTCTCCGTGTCACTGTCCCGACCATCATCATCCACCGCAGAGTTGAGAACGGTGGTGTCATCACCGGGAGGATCCGATCCTCGCACTATCAAACGAGTATCTGGTTGCTCGTCAAGCTCCTCGACCGTCTCACCTACATCCACGTTCTCTTTGTCATTGGCACCAAGGCCGTTGTCGAGGTCACCGCCCCAACTCCTCTTGCGATAAGCCTTGCTCCGGCCGGCAGGGGTTCTGACACTCTGGCTTCTCTTGAATCCTGTCGTGGCAACATTGTTGTTAATCTGGCCGAGAGACACAATTCTTCTCGCAGTTCCGCCCTGCTGGCCAGGAGGGACAAGGCTGCGGCGGTTTGCCAAAGCCATGTTCACTACTGGCTTCTTAGGGGTCGAAGTGGAGTCGCCGTTATTAGCTGGCTTCTTGACACGCTTGCGGCTCATGGCATCGCCGCCCTTGTTCGCCTTGGACATAAGGAGTACACGAGAGTGGTCCATGACTCCCTCGAGGATGCGGCGCTCCAGGTGCTCGGCCCGGTCCTCCATCTCATAGAGCTCATCTTTGCGCAGGCGCATGGCTGTCTCCAGAGAAGACACATCCGCGGTGAGTCTCGTCTTCTGTCGAATCAAGCTCTCCTGCTCAGTTCGCAAGCTTAAGATGCTCTGCCTGAGTCTCTCCTCTTCATCCCGCAGGCTGAGGATGGAGGCCTCAACATGTTCCTTCTCAACCGCTTTGCGCTCAGTGGCGACGATGGTGTCTTGGAGCGTCTTCTCCCGATCTTCATGCTCGTTCTCAATTCGTTGGGTCTGGGAGGACAGGAACGCGGAGATCTCAGCAGCAGTCTTGACCACGGTGGCATGGACCTGATCAAGAGTATCCAGACGAGTGAAGGCTTGGTCAGCGCTAGTATTGTGCTCGACAATTCTGTCAAGCTTCTCGTGAACAGGAGTATCATCGTACTTCTGCTCAACCAGGCGATCCAATCGTTCGCGAACCTCGGAATCGTCATACTTTTGTGCTACGATCGAATCGGCCATGGAATCAAGCTTCTCGCGAATTTCCGTGTCCTCATACTTGTCCGCCATAATCAAGTCAAGTTTCTCGCGAATCGTCGTGTCGTCATACTTGTCGGCAGCAATTAACTCAAGCTTTTCACGGACTTCAGTGTCATCATACTTCTGAGCGACAATCAAGTCCAATTTCTCGCGAACTTCAGCATCATCATACTTTTGTTCAATGAGCTGGCCGAGTTTCTCGTGGACTTGACTGTCGTCGTACTTTTGTTCAATCAGTTGGTTCAGCTTGTCCCGCACCTCAGTATCATCATACTTCTGCTCAACGAGTCGGTCTAGGCGCTCGCGAACCTCAGTATCATCATACTTCTGGTTCAGGATGAGAGCGAGCTTCTCGCGAACATCCGTGTCGTCATACTTCTGCTCCACGAGCTTGTTGAGCTTCTCATGAACTTCAGTGTTGTCGTACTTCTCTGGGGGAAGCAGCATCTTGAGCTCCTCTGAAGGCTTGGACTCAATAATCTGGTCCTGGATCTCAGTGGCGGTAGACTTCGAGTGCTCGAAATGCTCTCCAACAAGCAGGAGAATATCCTTGACAGCCTCCAGGATTTTGGGCTGGAAGTCAGTGACTTCTCCCTTTAAACCTTGAACGGCATCCAGCGCCTGGGTGAGCTGCTCGCGAGTTTGCTGATGCTCAGCCTTTTCCTCGGTGTGGTTCTCGTCAGATTTGATCACAAGATCTTCCACCTGAGTAAAGACCGTCTTTGATGCCTCCTCCATCTTCTCAAGGGAATCAGTCACGGTGGATCCAAGAGTATCGACGAGGAGTTTGAGCTCATCCGTGACAGCCTTGGTGCCAACCACAGCTTCTTCAGTGGCGACATCCCGAGCCTCGCTGACCTTGCTCTTCTCGTCAAGCAGGCTCTGAAGCTCATCATACTTGGCAATGACCTCGTCAATCTTTTCATCAATCTTGACACCGAGGGTAGTCGTGGTTTCCTCAAACATGGCAGTGGCCTCTTCAAGCTTCTCATTAGACTCGACCTTGACACCGGATAAAATAGCCTTGGAATCCTCAAACTCGGACTTCATGGTTTCAAACATGTCCTTGAGATCGGAGCCAACGGTCTCATTTTTGTCCATCTTCTCGCCCATAGCCTCAAGAAGCTTGCTGATGGACTCAACACCAGTAGAGCCCTCCTCGAGCTGGGACTTGATAGTCTCCTGGAACTCTTCTAGGAAAGACTTGACTTCGGTAACTCGAGCCCCAACGCCAGTCATCTCCTCATCGCGGACAGCGACAGCCTTGGTGGTTGATTCGAACGAGTTGTCCAGCTTCTCCTCAAATCCCTTGACAATGGTCTCAAGACCAGTAATATCCTCCTTGCTGGCGAAAGTAGCGAAGTCGGTGCCAGTGACACCTTCTAAGGCATTCTTTAATTCAAGTACAGCAGCTTCAACAGTCTCGACGTCCGTCTTGCAGACCCTCTCAGGGTTCTCACTCTCCTTGACCGCGCCTTCCTTCAGCTCGTCAATTCCAGCAGTAACCTGGCTAACCAGAGACTCAAGGCTAGAGATCTCTTCCTTCCCAGGGATCGAATCTAACTGAGTTGCAAAGGTACTCATAGACTCACGAGTCTCCAAAAGAAGAGTCTCAAGAGCATCGACATGCTCTTTGCGGACAGCTGACTCGCTATCAATGAGGTCATCCAGGCGAGCCTTGGTGTTTCGCAAGATGGTCTCAATGGCCTGGACGTCGTCCTTAGAGGCGGCATCCTCGCCATTCACATTCACATCAGACTGCTCCTTACCGACCGCACGAGTAGCAGTAACAGGCTCTCGGGAGCTGAGCTCGTCAACCGCATCCTGAACGTTGCGAATCATTTCCTCCATGCGGCCAAGGTCGTCCTTCTGGATGCTTTCCTTCTCTGGCTCCATGCCCTCGACTTTGAGGCGAAGCTCAGTGATTAAAATTTCGAGATTCCTGATATCCTCTTGTTTCAACATATCATTTAGGTCGGCAGATTTTTCAGATTCGGATTCAGTGGTCACAGTTGTAAGAGCCCGTTCATTGTTGCTATCTCGGAGGCTCTCAATGTCGGATCGAACAGAGTCAAGGCCCGACTTGAGGGCATCCAGGATCTTCTCATCAAAGTTCTCGGTAGTAGAGTCTACGGCAGCAATCGCCCGCTCATTGTTGCCGTCGCGAAGAGCTTCGATATCCGAGCGAACGGACTCTAAACCGGTCTTGAGAGCGTCCAAAATTTCTTCATTAACAGTCTGCTCAACAGGAGCGACGGCCTTTTCTTGGCTAACCTCTCGCAGAGAGTCGATATCTGAGCGAACTGCATCAAGACCATCCCTCAGAGCATCAAGAATCTCATTGTTGTTGTCGGTGGGGTCCATGGTAGCAACAGCCCTCTCAGCGGTGCTCTCTCGAAGAGAATCAATGTCGGAACGAACAGCATCAAGACCAGATTTCAAGACCTCGAGAACTTCATTGCTCGTAGTCTCAGGGGGGGTATCCATGGTCGTTAAGGCCTTTTCATTGCCCTCACGGATAGTCTCAATGTCACATCGAACCGAGTCAAGGCCAATCTTGAGAGCGTCAAGAATCTCATCGTTTGCCGTCAGATCGGTGGGCTTATTTTGAACTCGGTCCATTCCAGCACGGAGATCATTAAGACCATCATTAAGAGCATCGAGAATCTCACTAGTCTCCGCTCTAGGCCTGAGAATCTCTTGTCGCAAGTTATTGAATCCAGTGTTTAACGCCTCAAGGACTTCTTGGTTATTGGCTTGGGCAGGGGGAAGAGCAGCCGGGACCATAGAGTTGTTAACGATTTCGCGCAGACCCTCAAGTTCAGTCTGAAGATGTCCGCGGGCGTCTTCCTGAGTCTTGATGACCATTCCAGCGACATCATCTTTGAAATCCTCTAGAGACTTGATGAGATCATCCAGGAAGTCTTCTTGAGCGTTAACCCCAGTTGCGCGATCAACGTAGCTCTCGATGGCCACGCGCAGATTCTCAATTCCGTCCTTCGTAGCATCGAGTACCTGCTCAGTGTCACGACCGTTGGCTGCCACGTTGTTCTTGGCCTCCTCGGAGACCGCCTTGAATTCTTTTCGAAGAAGATCCGTGATTTCCTTCAGACGATCAGTGATATCGTCATTGTTCACGGAAGGGGAGGGCAAAGCCCGGGCTGAAGTAATATCGAGTTCGTGGAGGCCCTCCCTGACGGCATGAACCACGTCATCATGTGTGATTTCGGAACCCCCAACAGCAGACGCAGCCACTGGGAACTCAAACTCTTCCAGGCAATCCCGGACTGCTTCGATGATCTCATCCCTAGACATAGAGACAGGAGTCTCGACTTGAGGAGGGACGAAGTGTCGAAGACCCTCAACAACGGCTGTGAACACTTCATCTCTTGTTGCTGCGGGCGGTCGATCATCTCGAGGGGCATACTCCTGCAGGCCTTGTTTGAGGCAGGCGAGGACCTCATCTCGCTCTAAACCGAGCTGCTGGACTTCAATCTCGGGCTTATAATTCTCCCAAGCATCCTTGACTGCTTCGATGACATCCTCTCGGCGTAGATCGGGTACCTTGGTATGAGTAGCCTCGTTATCTTGGAGGGCAGCCCGTAGAGCGTTATAAATCTCTTGATAATCAACAACAGACTTCTGAGTATTAGTGGAGGCACCTGATACGCGTCTGTGTTCCCTAAGAACGTGATTAAGCTGGTCCTTCATCTGTTCCAGCCCTTCGTCAATAACGCGAGCGACTTCGTCCTTGCTTGGGCTGTCATGTTCATCGACGGGTCTGCGGGAAGCTGCCTGCTCTAGTCTGCGGCCAATTTCCCGGCCCATGCCAAGAACTTCGCCTCGAAGCTCTCGAACAAGGGCCTTGACCTCGGCAGTAAGGCCACCACCTTGCGCGACGCTATCCTTAACGGATCGGATAATGTTGATGAGATCATCGTTGAGGAGACCAGCACCTCGACCAGAAGAAGGCTCAGAGTTGCGTCGGGATTCGTTCCGCATAAGATGTTCAACTCTCTGCAAGATAGGGCCACTCCTAGGACGGTCAGGAGCCTCTAGTTGAGTCGACTGATCATCGCTAAAGCTGTAATGTCGTGGCATGGCACTCTCGTTCAAAACGAGAGCGTGCTCAGACTGGTTTCTAACTTGATCAACAAGTTCATCAACCTTGGCAGCCGTTGCCATGCCAGAAAGTTGTTGGGAGACCTCCATAAGTCGGCCAAGGAGAGTCTCCTGACCTTCCCTAGTACCCATCTCCCGGATGATCCTCTCAAGCAGAGTCACGGAAACGGGCACTTCAGAACCAGCAAGCGAAGGTGTGCTGATGGAGGCTCGATCAATGGTGTCCACGAAGCTCTTGGGTGAAGGAACTCGAGGCAGTTGGAACGAGCTCCTATTGTTGTTGAGAGGAATGTTGTGTGGCTTATTGTCAAGGTAGTAACCCTGGAAAGGGTCTGGAACTGAGAGTTTATCAGAGCCTTCCTTGTGAATAAGCTCTCTCAAGCTTTTTCTAATATCCTCGTCTCTAGTGTTGGTAGCCTCTCTCAAGCTGAGCAAGTCGGTGGCATTGTCTCGACTTCTTCGGCTAAGTTGGGACATCTCCTTTTGTAAACAAGTGGCAATATTGGTGAGACTGAGAATCTGATTCGACAGGTGATCGAGTGACTGCGGATGCCTTACTAAAGCTGTAGACGCATTGGTAATGTTGGAAAGGGGAGCTTCAGGGTCCTTAGGTGGTGGTGGCGGGGGGCCTGCTACCGTGGGCGTATTGTTGCTGTATGAATTGTTCTGCATACCCATGGTCTGTAGGGCGAGCATTGTAGAGGACTGAGGAGGGGTATTCTCGCCCAGGATGCTTTGATGTGGTCGTCGAACAATCGGCCTTACGATGGGAGTCAGGCTCGGTCCTGGAGTTGGCGTGCCGGTGGAAGATTCTCTATCAGTCGGCCGAGCATCCTCCCTTGATCGGACGGGAGTCTCTGGTCGGAAGAATTTATCGGGTGACCTACTAGGCGATACATTGCCGCTGCTGGTGCCTCCCTCGATCATCAAGCTGAGGTCTCGGACGGAGGTGGGCTGCAGGGACTGCATCCGACGATGCGAGCTTGGCTTGAGGACCATGGCGCTCTCCCGAGCTCGCTCACCAAGGGCAGCATGCGCAGATTGGATGGCACTAGATGTTCCAGCTCTCGAACTGAAGCTTTTGGGAGACTGCGGGTTGAGAGGGAGCGGCGGCGGACATCGCTCGGGATCAGAACTGTCCCACCTATTTCCAGTCAGTCGCCGCAAAAAGGGCATTGTCGGTGATTGAGGATGACGGACATTGGAACAAGGGCGCGGAAACTGTGCTCAGAAGAAGCAGACTGTTGATGTCTCAGGAAGTTATCGCCCTCTCGAGAGCTGTCTCTCTCTGACGAAGGCATGTTTGCGATGATATGGTATCAGAGGAATGGAAAGACGTATGGAAAGAATGCGGACGGCGCCGCAGCCACGCTAAAAGGAGGAACGCAAATGATGATGAAACTAGGAAGCAAAGGGCAAAAGCGTCGGATGAGTAGTGGGAGTCAAGGCTTTTGAGTCCTCGAGTTGCATTGTTTGGGGTAATTTACGATTTTGCTGGTAGCTCTACTGGGGGGGTCAGAGCTCGCGGGCGACTAGTTTATTTTTGTTTCGAAGTTCGCGTTGCCGAGCAACGAGCCGCCCTGCCCAGCATTAGTATGCGCTGGACCACTCGTCGACGTACGTGCACCCTTGGGCGGCGCCACCGAATTGATGTTTCTATGCCTGATGAAGAAAGTTGAAGATGTTTTGAGAATGGGTCTTAAGTGTCCATGAAGCGAAACTGGTGTCTGAAGAATTTCCTAATTTTTATTTTTATTTTATTTTATTTTATTTTATTTTTCTTTCGTTCTTCGTCTCAACTTGCATCGCCTTCGTCTACTGTGTTCCTTGTTGCCCTGCAGAAACGCTCCAAGGCGGTCTTGTAAGTCGCAAGCTTCTGCTCCGTAGCCCCTAACCAATCAGCTCTCATATCCGCTCTCAAGTCCATCTTCAACACCGAAACACAGCCGACCACGGCAACACGCTACCAGTTTCTGCCATGCCGTCATCCCGGGATTGGACGGGCCTTTGGTACCCTAGCAGGCGAATGATGAGGCCCCAACGCAGCAAGTCACGCCACCAAGCATTGTGGCTCCAACAACCGCGGTTACAGCAAAAGGAAGCCCAATATCCGGCCTACAGCTTGCAGGTGCAAACATATGGTCATTGACAATTGGGGCCATGTGTGGATGTTGACAGACACTCGAAGAAGAAGCAGAATAGGCCAAATCAAATCGCTTAATTTATACAGAGTTGAGTTCTCTCATCCACTGCAATGACGCTGCTTCCCATGCTGGCAGTTCTATCGTAGCCCTCTCAACAAAAACCCTTGTCGTTTCTTGTAAGACTCCCACTCCTTCAGGTCTCTTACAGGACCTCTAGACGCTATTTTGCAACTCAGATCATATCAATCGAATAAAAACATTACTTCCTGAAGGCAACATCAAAGGCGGGAATCAAGGTCTGGGCGAGCCAGAAAGAGAAGACCAGCTTGGGGCCAGTCATGAGCAGCTGCAAGGAGAGGGAATTAGCGGTAGATCTCGGCTAAGTGGGGACGGGAACGGGAACGGGAACGGGTGGACGGAGGGGTTGACAGATGGAGGAAAGAAGGCGCCATGATTACGTACCTTGGGAACCAATCCCTTGAAGAAACTGCCGAAGCCCTCGTGCCTAGCCATGTTGCTCAGAATTCGGAAGCCACTCTCGGGGTTATCGAAGTTGCGGTTCTGAATTCGAGTCTTGATGACATCGAGAGGAGCAGAGACAACGAGCGAGGCAGAGGCACCGGCAATGGAGGCAATAAAGTTCTGGAACCAACTGGCCTTGTTGTAGTCTTCGAGATGAAAGAGATACTCCTTGGCAAAAGCAGAACCACCGAACAGCTACCGCAAAGATGTCAGTCATAAAGATCTTTCATGGGAAGCGGGGAGGAGGGAGAATGAGCTAGTACATACAGCGAAGGAACCAGGGGCGTTACGGGCAGCAGTCCATCCCCAGCCGCGGTACAAACCAAAACCCTCATCAGCGACAATCTTGAAGACACCACGACCCTTGAAGGCTTCGGGGTTGGTCTGTCGCTTAATCTTCAGGACATCAAGAGGAAGGAGGACAATCTCGCCAATACCAATCAGACTATACTCAGTCAGCAATACAGTCCCGCACGATTTCTGGGTCCAACAAGAATTCCCTTACCTGCCAGCAGTAGAGTGCATGATGGCTTTGCCGGTCTTTTTGCCGAAGGCATTCTCAAAGTCTTTGCCATAGTGTTTGCCCAGGTAATCTCGGGCCACGGGCTGACCACCATACTTGTAAATTCGCTGGAGAACTTTGTAACCAGCAGCGTAGCCCAGGCCAGGGAACAAGGAGATAAACTTCCTTCCGACAGAGACAGAAGCCTTATCCTTGAAGATGACTTGGTTCAATTGGCTGGCACTCGAGATCTGTAGTCACGGAGTGTCAATGGACGAATTCGCTCGAGGGTCGTAGGTTGATACTGAGGGGGAGGGTGCCTTACGCGAGTCTGGTTGCTCATCAATCGCTTCGCAATGGTGTCCACCTGGATGTAATGTTAGCAGGCTTGTTGAGAAGGCGTGTTGAGCCATTGGGTGACTCAGTGGTGAGCTCGAAAGGGACCGTACAGGGTGGAAGATGGCCAGCTCGGCAATACCAGCAGAACCTGTTGAGAGTTGGTCAGTAAACCGTTTGAGGTCTCAGATGCCGCAATGGCAGCGCATTGGTCAATGAGGTCTGGATGACAGGAAAATAAACATACCAGAACCCAGGAGTCGGGCTAGGTTGGACTCCTTCTCCTGACCGGAAGAAACTGGGGGAGACATTTTCAAAGAATTGAAGGAATTCGAATACCAAAGGATTGGAGGTTTGCGAGTGTGTAAGGAAGATGGCGCAAATGGAACGGGGAGCGAGAGCTTGTCGCAACACCCTCAACTTTGAAATTTTGCACAAAAATTGGTCTCCCCTACTACCGATACCGACGTCGGAAGAGTGCGCCACCTCCAACAGCGCTCCAGGGACCCGAGGCACCATCCACGCTAAAATCCCACTCAACACGCGTGCTCTGAACCGCTTTTGGTCTCGAGTAAGGGCCGACGGAGCTTTCGACCGGGTTGCCTCGGCCAATCCTACGTCTTAAGCTCCCATCCATTCGGCTAAGTGTCTTTATTTTATGGAGATGTATCCATCCGTCCCATCTGTGGCGGGCCCGAGTAAGAATTTCCTTACCCTAGACACCACCCAAAAGAAAGAAAAAAATAGCCGGCGTCGATTCTGGAGGTTGCTATCTGATGTAGATATTTATTTGTTGCAATTTCTACTCCATTTTGAACCCAATTCACGAGCTTCAAGGCATGTCTTATTTCCTCGGGTAACAATTGGTATCTACCACACCGTCTTTTTGACAATATCAAGCTTAGTCAACCAAAATACGGTGTGGCTGCATGTCTCATACTCACTAAATACGCGCCTCTCGAATGTAACGACAGTTGGGTTGAGGTTGCAAAAATCAACGAGAATAACTTATGAATAGCCACACTAACTAATTACATTCGTACACAATGTTGAAATAGGATATAGCTCAAGTGCGGCCGAAGACATACGACCCCACCCATACCTTGGGTGGACTCTCACCTTAAGCTAACTTTGACATAAGTTAATACCTCACTATGTATGACGAACAAGTACAGATATCGTACAATGGCCTTAGGGCAATTTTGTGTGTGCCGGTTAATTTCTGGATAGCAGTCGGTCCCTGAGCCAGCCCCTGACGCAAACATGAGAAGCAATGTTGATGAACGATGGGGATAATACCATGACAATAACCCACCCAAAACTTAGACCAGCGTATGTGTATCAAAGAATCAACAATATCCTAAGCCTTTTTTTTAATTTATTTATTCCCCTCTTTTTTTGTCCATGCGGCACTGTAACTGGAAGCATCCCTTAATAGTCTCTCACGACACCAACAAGCTCGTCGAGCCTCATGACCTGGCCAAGGAGCTTGTCCTGTACTCTCAAATGGGCGTTGTACTTGTTGTAATGCTCCGTCGTCATCACTTCCTCCTCCTTGCCTTGAACATCCTTTCTTTCCACAAACGACAAAATATTTCGCTCTTTTTGGCGTTCCACCCGGAGTGTTTGTAAACATCTGAGCATGGCCTTGTAGATGTCATCCAAGACTTGCTTTTCTGTGCGTTCCCTGTCAAAGTACCAAAAGAATAAAGTTCGGTTAGCCAGTCGAAGGTTATCCTTGGGAACTTCTTGAACATCAACCAGGCCGGCCATCTGCATCGCAAGCATCTTGCCCTGGACGTCGGACTTCTTCATGAGGGCGGCAGAATGGAGCATCTTCTCATCAAGCTTGCCCTTCTCACGCAAAATTCGCGTTAGTCGGAGCCCATGCCGACCATGTGACTGTTCAATCATCGCATCAAGTTCCGTTTCCCGTAGTCGCTCCATTAGCTGAGTAAAGTCAACGGTCCATTGACCACGCCCATGCATGCCACAGTGACGGATAAACCGGTATTGGCTCTCGGCAAGGAGCAATAGATGCTGTCGCATCTGGCTGACACGGCTTTCTTTAGGAGCCGTGGTACCCTCAAACTTGACCTTGGTTTCCCGATCACCATTGGTTGTGTGTGGCAATTCGTCGTCGTCGGCACCAAAATCATCGTCATCCTCATCAACATCGAACGTTACCGCCATGGGACGACGTCCTGGAGGAACCGCATCGGAATCATCAGAATCATAGTCATCATCTGGTGGCGCCTCCCGAATCTTCTCAGCGCTCTCAAGGTCGATCTTTTCCTTGGACGTTTTTCCAATACCGGATTGGACGTTGATAGAGCTGTCAAGATGTTCAAGGATGTCTAGAGTTGTTACTGCCGTCTTCTGAACGGGCGTCTCGTCATCAAGTAAGGGGTCTGGTCGACATCTTGAAAAATCGGTCGTTACGAGGTCGAGGACCACGCGATAGACCTCCCCAGTAACTTCTCCTAATAGGTCGGACGCAAAACTGACCAATCGCTCATTCCGTAGCTCAACTAAACACCTTTCGTGGTTAAGTCTCACGATGACATTAGGCTGGCTGTATGTTAGCTTAAAACTATGCGACAGCTGACTTTTCACTCACATTGAGCTGTGGCGCATCTTCATCGTACGCATATCCATTTTGAGCTCGGCCATTCTCAAGCTTCCTTCTCTTGGGGCCGATACCTCCGGCCTTGTCAAGTTGCCGCTTCAGCGTCTTGCCTTGGTCTCGAAAATCGCGATATCGCTCAAAAATCTGACGCTGAGCCTCTCCTTTATTCTTCGTGGCCTTTTCACCAGGGCCTGTTTTCAATACGTCGTCACATATTTCTCGGTGGACGTCGATAGGATTGCGGAAACTGTCGGGTCGAACGGTCTCGATAATTTCTGCTCGGAGAAGACGACCTAAAACGGAGTTGAGGTGGCTTTCAGATTCGATTAGTCCGTTGTGTGACTCGTGATCGCCGTTTGTGTGCCCATTGATCTTGGGCGCTCGAGACCCAAAGGCCTGGGAAAGATCTCCAATTCTGGCATGACCTAGGAGCATGAGTGTCTGAATCAGCTCGCGCTCTGCAGTTCCATATTGCCTATCGATGATTTCAAGAATCTTTCCCGATCGCACAAGGTTGTAGCAAGCATCAGGGTTGGCTTGGTAGTTGGTCACGCTGTTGTCAAGGTTGGTGTGATGGAAGAGCAAATTTTGCTGGATCAAGACGGCGAGGCCATTTCGCAGGTGTCGCGGGGTAAGGGTCGTATGCTGTACAAGTTGTGTGATTGTCGAACGGCCCTTCGTGAGCAGCGCAATCAAGATTCGCTAGTTGGCGATGGTCAAGTCAGCCCCGCGATCCCAGGCAGGAGGTCAAGGCCCCGATCAGGGCAGATTAACAAGGGGAATGTCATACCGAGGGTAGTTCGCCATAGAGGTCGTTGACTAGGAGAGCACAAAGCTCAGCAGCATGTTTTGTCTAAAAAAGCCATGGCTGTTAGTGATGGTGATGCGCGCTCGATGGTCAGAATCCCTGACTTACAACAAGCATTGCTTTGCTCCTAGAGATCCTCTCACTATCTCTAGAGCTACCGCAATTGCTACCTAGAAGTCATTGAACTCCCCAAGGGCAACAAAATTAACGGTCGCAGTTTGCGGGTGTTTATAGCGTAGGATCGGGCTGGGAGAAACAGGCTGAGATATAAGTGGTTGGAAATACAGGAGAGAAAGGAGATCGTGTTGGCGTTGATGCGATGGCACGGCGCAAGTCGACAATTTTTCTTGGTGTAAGTGAAGCTGGTAGGTGGGGGGGGGGGGGAGGTTTTTCCATTGCGTCCCAAATGCGCACATACCTGTCGGGCTAACGTCAAGTAGCTAAGCCGGGTCAAGGCGTCTCAATTCGAGGTTTAGAGACGCAAGGACCAATCGGTGGTGGATATTCTCACCACGGATTCCTGCGCACAGTACTGCGAGTAGTTGCAAGTCGAATATTAATTATTGTCCTCTAAAAAAATATAAACACACAAAAAACTGCATAGTTTTCTTCGGCGTAGGTTTATAGCAGTGTAAGGTAGCTTCTAGGACTCAAAGGTTGAAATGGGAAATTTCGAATCATCAGCCTCCAGGGTCGGAATCGGATGAACTAGGTTGAATTGTGTACGAAACTATCACCAGTAGGTGAATTTTTCGCCGACTAAAGCCTTAGCAGCCCAGCGCCAGGCCAATCCTGACGCTCCCCGGCCAATGCCCGGGACGCAAATCTGGCTGACCGGAGAGAATCACGTGACATGACCAATCGTTCCCTGTCGCCGAAAATTAGACGGGAGCTTTTCGACGAGGCACTTCTTTTGGAGACCAATTGCTTCATCCCGACGGCCGAAGGATTGCCAATTGCTTACGCCATCACCCTCGACAATGATCTCGAGATCGTCCCTCGCGCGAACTGCGCAGCAGGCTGCCCGTCAGTCTTGCCGCGTCCAGCGACGAACATTTGCCGCCGCTACGTCGACTGGATCGTACGAGACCTCGGATGTGACTGGTCTCAAGGTTGCCTCGCGGGATGCTCATGGACCGACCACGAAGCTTGCGGTCGTTGCCAAGGCTGGCACTAGATATCAGCCTCTGCCTGGTTTGACCGTCGGCTTGGAGGAGTTCGCTTTCAAGGTAAGAAGAGTCGGGGTATCTGATTTCAGTACTTGAGCTAATTTGCCGGGCGCTGTGCAGAACACTCAGCGACGATCTGCCCTTCGCATTACTCGCGAGTCTGAGCTGCTCGGTGGCCAATTGGCCTCCTCGCACACCAGAGAGGCTGTTGTTGTCGAGGCCAGCTTCCTACGTGAGGATCTGCCTTACTTCACCGAGCTGCTCGCTGAGGTCATCTCCCAGACCAAGTACACCAGTAAGTGAAGGCGGCTGGAACTGCCCATCTCTGGCGTTAATACTGACTCAATCGTTAGCCCACGAGCTCCACGAGGATGTCGAGCGAGTCCTAGGCCACAAGCAGGCCGCTCTCAACTCTAATATCGCCGCTATCGCCCTCGACAACGCCCATGCCGTCGCCTTCCATACCGGTCTCGGTTCCTCCCTGTACCCTTCTGTCTCTACCCCCGTCCAGAAATACCTGAACGAGGAGTACATTGCCAGCTTCGCCGATGTCGTCTACTCCAAGCCCAACATTGCCATTGTCGCCGACGGTGCCGCCCCCGACGCTCTGTCCCAGTGGGTTGGTCAGTTCTTCAAGGATGTCCCCGCTGCCCCCCGAAGCGGCCAGACCTTGAAGACTGAGGCTACCCAGTACTACGGTGGTGAGCAGCGAATTAGCCACACTGCTGGCAACTCGGTCGTCATTGCCTTCCCCGGTTCCGGCTACGACTCTGTTAAGGGCGAGATTGCTGTCCTTGCCTCCCTCCTCGGTGGCCAGTCCAGCATCAAATGGACCCCCGGTTTCAGCCTCCTCTCCAAGGCTACCGCCGGCACTGGTGTCTCCGTTTCGAGCTCCCACCTCACCTACTCTGACGCTGGTCTCCTGGCTGTCCAGCTCACCGGCTCTGCCGCCTCCGTCCGCAAGGGCGCTGAGGAGACCGTCAAGGCTCTCAAGAGCATTGCTGAGGGTACCGTCGCTAAGGAGGATGTGACCAAGGCCATTGCCAACGCCAAGTTCGGTGCTCTTGAAGCTAACCAAACCTCGCAATCTAGCGTTCTCCTGGCCGGCTCTGGCCTTATCAGCAGCGGCAAGGTCTACGAGGCTGCTCACCTCGCCCAGGCCATTGACAGCGTTACCGCTGAGAAGCTGCAAACCGTGAGTTATCCCCATAAATCATTCCTTCACGACTACCATGCTAACATAGTTTGCAGACCGCCAAGGCTCTTCTTGAGGGTAAGGCTACCGTCTCCACCGTTGGTGACCTCTTCGTGTTGCCTTACGCTGAGGAGCTTGGCCTTCGGGTATAGATTAGGGTCTAAGAGGCAAAAAAGCTTGTACCAACAGTCAGAGTCTTCTAGACGAGGTGGAGAGGATGTCCTCTTTGTGAATATTTGTAGTAGAAATTCTTTGATTTTATGTCATGTGTCCCTTGTCCACTGCTTGAAATTACTAGAAGGTTTCCAGTTGATACAGTGTCCTATTGTGCAAAGAGGGTGTTTATGTAGGAACAAATTTGCATAAACAAATGAAGTAGTCGTGCTCTGCTCGGGCTTGGAACTGAATTGCATAGTTAGCTCGCTGACTCAGTCACGAGGTTGTGGAAGTCTGCGGAACTCACTTAGAAAAACAGGTGTATCACAGCCGCCTCATTTTGTGGATGATGAGTCGGCCTATCCGCACCTATCGAGATTTTAAATGGTGTAGCTACTCAAGGAATTTATGTCCTGTAAAAAAGTACATTTGTCTTGCAACCTGCAGCACAACCTCGTATTTGTGAAGACAACGTTGTGACACTAGTTAGTTAACAATCCCAAGCTATTACAAAAAAAAATTGCCCCAAAAAAAGTCTGGTTCTAACCACGCTGTCCCGAGACCTTTGTTGAAAGTTCGGTTGATGTTCCAAGCTGTTTCCTTTTAACATGGAAGGTCTGGGATTTACGGGTACCTGAGGGGTACTTGCCGGGGAGGGGCGGTGGTTGCTGGGCCGAGACAAATTTCCACAGTGCATTCTTGGGAGCAGGGCGAGTTTGTTGAGCAGCGTTTGTTGCAACGCGAAAAACCCGATGGGAACGTTCACTAACAATGATAGGCGACCGGGCCTCTCGGACTGGTCTGGTGACGGTGGTATACACTGTGTAACACAGTACGTCGCATTTGCTCTGAATTTGCCCGTGCGGTGTATCCACCTGTGCTTCTCCCAGGGCGACGGTGCGCTGAAGGACTTCGATGACCCCACATCCCCCCCAAAAATGGCATTTCCGCTCTAGCGATCGTGTAGACTGAAAGTCACCTCAAACAGCGGCAGTCACTGAGCACCCACCACAGCTTTTCTTCTTGGCCCCTAATTCAATACGTACCACGGCGTTTGCGAGAGCGGACACCAAAGTAACTGGGCTCCAAAAGCAGGCGCAAGAGCGGAAGCAGAAGCCACAAGGAACCTACCCAGTGGAGAACCAGCAAAAGTCTCCATCACCACCACACTTATTTCGTGCCTCCTCCTCCACAACTTAACCTCATCGACGTCTTCTCAAACTCTTCCTCTCCTCCCCCCCCACGATCCGACCCGAATTCTGCCGCTCCATGCCCTTGTTGCCCATTGCGAGGCAATAGTAACGGCACCGAGCTGGACGACCCTCCCGAGCCCATCCTCTGTCCCTCCTGAAAGAGGTAAACCGCAACCCCCCCGTCCGTCCTCGCCTATCCTCCCTCGCCCCGTTTCCTCGTCAGTTGCAACGAAGGGGCTCTTTGACCCACCCCATCTCTTGGGCCCTCTATCCTGCGTCTGCGCCTGCGACTTGTCTGCCCCTGAGCTTGAACCCAAAATTCCAAACTTCGCCTCGTTCACTATTGAATGAGTTTGTTGCATGTCGATGCAGGCACTGACATCTCCGCATAGTCTAGAGCCGTCTGGCATCGAAGCCTCTTGTCTTCCTTAGAGCTTGATCACTTCTTGATCGGCTTCCGACACCGTCATCCTTTGTCACACGAGCAACGCTCCTTCAAGGTAAGTCCGACTTGCTCACCTTTCAATTTTGCAGCTCCTCTCTGTCCCCTTGTATTTCCTTCCCAGTCAACTGCCACCCAACAACCCCGACGACTATTTTTCGTCTCCTCTCACTCTGGGGTCACGTCATGGGCCTTTATCAGGCGTGGCCTCTATCTTGCCTTCCTAACCCCCCGCAACACACACAAACACACACACACACACACAATCACCAAACTCCTATATCCAAGTCTAACAACCCCGTCCTAGGTTTCGATAGGGCGTTGCGTTTGTGACCCCACGAATCATCCTCCCCCATTCTGATATCGCCGCAAAGGGTCCTTCCAGTGGCTACCCGTATGGTGGCCGAGGCGACTGACGATATTTGACACTCCTTACGATAAACTGCGTACCGATAATACTGTTCTCAAAAATGCCCCTCCCGAAGAAAGACGGAATAGCTGGTGGGGGTGCTGGGGGTAAAGACACTCGCCAGAATGGTGAGTTACCTTCCTTGGATTTGCAATGATTGGCATACCCTGATTGTTCGGAATAGGTAGCCGCAACTCTTTTCGAACCGACACGGCTATTTCCAACAGCCGATTTGGTAACGAGAGAGTTCTCCAACCATGGATCCCGGACGCGAGTGACACCTCCACCAACAATGGAGCTCTAGAGAAGACCAACAATAGCGGAGGCTGGGATCAGTTCGCTGAGAACGAGAGACTCTTTGGTCTTAAGACAGATTACGACGAGAATATTTACACAACCGCTATCGATAAGAACCACCCTCGGTATCGTGAGCGGATAGCCGCTGCGGAGAAAAAGGCCAGAGAAATTGAGCGCAGCGCCCCTACCACCGCTCATGTCGCCGAGGAACGTATCATGGATTTTGTCGGTGGGGAAGACCAGACTGAGAACGAAGAGGATAAGTATGTTATCTGAGGCTTCCCTGGTATCGAGACTATGTGATTAACTTTCGGATAGGTACAGCGGAGTCCGGCGGCAGGACCTCCCTGCCTTAGCTGGCCGGGAAAACAAATACACACCTCCAGCGAAACGGGCGCCGACGGGCCAGTCTACTGTTAAGGGTGCACCTGTCGATCCAGCCATCATTTCATCTCAGATCAAGGCGCCCCCAAAGAAGCAGCCGAGCCCCGCTCCCGCGGCGGAGCAACCCAAACCCCAGGTTCCCGAATCCAACAAGAATGGAGTCACCCCTAAGATCAATCCTCAGAAGGTCGCAAATGAGCCCAAGGCGGTTGAAATAGCCCAACCTGAGTCTAAGCCCACTGCTCAGGCTACTACTGGTGACAAGGTCAATGAAGCAAAACCCGCTGAAAAGACTAGCACCCTGCGATCTCATGTTGTGACCCGCGCTGAAGGTACCCCTAGTGCCACATCGACTGTTGAGCATGATGTGTTGAAGGAATTCAAGACGTTTGCCAGCCAGCAGCGGCAGAATGCCGAGAAGGCCCGCAGCAATAAAGCTAAGGCTGACAAGGAAGTAAAATTGACAGAGCTGAAAAAGTTTGCCAACTCTTTCAAGCTCTCGACGCCTGTACCGAACGACCTTGTGTCTATCATCGCAAAAGACCCGGCGAAGCAGAAGGAGATTCAGGCCAAAGCAATAAAAAATGCCGAGGAGATTGCTAAAGCTAAGGCGGAAGCGTCAAAGGACAAGACTACTACACCCTCGAAGGAAACTGTGCCTAAGCCAGCGGGACAAGCCGCACCTGCAACCGTCAGCGCTTCTGCCACTCCCACCGAGTCGCGCACTGCGCGTGCTTCTGCGGGTCCTCAGGCAACTCCCCCAGCTGGAACTCCGAACCGACATCCCGGAGCCCGCCAACAATTCCCCCAGCAACAGTACCATCAACAGCCGTACCGAAACAACCGAGGGGGCCCCCAGCATCTGCCGCAGCAGCAGCAAACTGGCACACTCGCTCAGCGACTTCGTACCGTCGAACAGCAGAAGTATTCACAGCCTCCCCCACCTCATCAGCCGCACCAGCCGCACCAGCCTCACCCGGCTGGCCAAGAGATGCGTGCTCCTCCGACAGGCCCGGCCAACAGTGTCGATCAAGGTTACAACCGACGCCTCAGTGGCGTTCCCGGTCATATGGGTGCGAAACTGAATCCCAACAGCCATGAGTTCAGACCGAGCCCTTTTGCCACTGCATTTAACCCCAACGGCCATCCTAGTGCTGGCTCAAGCCCCCGATCCACCGTGAACAATGTTGCGGATGCGTCTACAAACGCTCCTACTGCTTCGCCCTCAGGCCAGCTTATCCGCCGAAAGACCAAGGCTATTAACGCTAAGAAGTGCTATATCTTGTCACATATTCAGACATATGTTCCCGCTCAGGGCCGCAACTGGGATGAGAATGCTGGCCTCCGCCCTGCGTATGATACCCTTCCCACATGGCGACAACTTCAAGATGAGGAGAAGTCTGACTCCACGATGCACCTGACCTACAAGGAGTACTTCGATCGCCAGCCGTTTGGTGGACCTGCCCTGGCGACGCCCAACCCTCAGCACGTTGTTCCTCAGATGCCTCATCAACATCAACTACCATTCCACCTTCAGCACGGCGCACATAACATGGGACAAAGGCAGTCACCTCATATGCCTCCGATGCAGATGCACACTCCCCAAAATGCTGTCCCTCATCCACCATACGGCAATGATGATCACCGAATGATGCACTCGAATTCGGCTCAGTCATTTGCGTCTCCACGCCTTGGTAATGTGCCTGTGGCCGCGTACCCTGGTGTGAACTCACCTGCACAGGTGCCTTACAACCAGCCAGTGTATATGGGCCCCGGAACACCGCAAATGGGACAATTTCGCAGCTTCTCCAACAACCCGCAGTACATGTCACCTCAGCAAGGACAGATGGGTGGCCCCATGATGATGCAGCCTCAGTTCATGCCAGGACCACAGGGAATGGTCCCGGGGCCACAAATGATGTACCCCGGCGGCCACCCGTTCATGCCGCCATCTGGACCTCAGCCGGTGCCCGGAGCTAACGGATACCCTAGCCCCGGTCGCCCTGCCGCGCCCATGATGGTCCATCAGGGATCACAACAGGGGCAGTCGATGTACGGGATGAGCCCGAACATTCAGTACAATCAACCGGTGTTCACTCCGGGGCAACCGAATGGACCTGGTACGTGACTTGGGGAGATGAGGATAAAGAAGCGCGTGGCTAACCGTAGTTGGTAGCGAATGTGCGAGGAGGATATGGGAGTCCCGGACCACAACATTTCGGGACAAGCCCCCAGCAAGGTCACCAATACGGCCCTCACCAGCATCGAAATGGCAATAATAATTATAACAAGGGCTACGCTGGACAGGTGCAACACCAGACGCCACAAGCTAACCATGCCGTGCCAGCCGTCAGTCAAGGCCGAACGAACGAAGGCTCAGATGGAAGCAAATAAAGCAGTTCTGGCGTGACGTCGGTTCCATCTTTGAATGATTAACCTAACCCAGCATCTTTCGCATGGTTTACTTCTTTTTTTGGAGGGGCGGGGGCGCCAACTTAGCTGGGACGGCATTTCCTTCAGCACTTCCACCACAATTGTGTCACATGTGCAACTGCGATGGGTGCAAATCATTGCAAATAAATTGCAATATGAAGCATTCACTACAACGTCGCACAAACCAACGACGCAGCATAGTTATGGGAGTCCTCAGGCTCGCGTTTGCCAGCGGAATATTTGGGTTAGTAAGTGAGCCATTGGGTCGCTCACAGTAAGCTAGGAGAGGATACATTACAAAATCGTTACTTTGCGGGGGGTGACGTTCCTCTCCTGCAATATCTGACCAATATGTTGCCCTAGCAATAGTTGAGTTTGCCGGTTTGTCAGGGAGATGATGAGGGACACTATCAGCAGCGGCTCGGTTTAAGGGAGTCAGGGTGTCTGGCGACCAGATATGCGCAAGACCGCTAACAGCCCAGCTAGAGCAACGGCAGGTAGCTGGAGTGGATTCAAAATGTCAAATGTGGGAGCGATGTCCGTAAGGACCCGACCACCGAGTAGCGGAGGGTAGCCAGTGAGGAGAGACATGTATTTTTGTCAAATGGGATAGGACGATCCATCAAAAGAAGCACTGTGCCCTAGCTTCGGAAAGATGGCGAACCGATGATGCAGTGCGACTTTTGACGGCAAGATCCTTTCTCTTTCCTCAAGGAATCTCTACGTTAAAGGAAGGGGCTGGAGGTGTCCGAGAGCATGGGATAGAACGGGGTGGCAGTTGTAGCCATTGGAGCCGGAACGATGAGAACGGATGATGAGAGAATGATGGGAGGTGAGAGAAGGGGAAGAAGGGATGATGTTGTTAGAGGCAGTTGGGTGTGGATAGTTGGGGCAAGGCTGGACGAAACACCAACATCCAAATTGCTGGTGAAGCGCATTGTATGCGTAAATGGGCAAGGTAGTAGATGTAATGTACAGCACTACGAACTGCCCAATTACCATATCGTCCGGCAGAATCGAGTAGACAAATGAAGGCATACCTTTTCAAGTTTCGTTTCAGGGGAAACTGGATGTTTTGTGATGTGTGATTGCAATGCATGATGATGGATTGGAAGGGGGAGATCTGGGGCAAGGTGAAGCAAGGGAAACCAAGTCAAGGCATGGGGAAGATGAGGCATACGGTACGTAACTAGAGGACGATTGGATGTGTAATGACATCCGACAAGGCTAAAAAGGCCAGCGTCACATTTAAGTGCAGGCCGAAGGTAGTGATGATCTCTTATTAGATAATACACGAGAGGGGTGAGATTAGCATTTATTCACATTTCATGGAGACTCGGTATAAGAGGCCGGAATATAGGCAATAGGGAGATGGACAGGATCTACATACTGTGGCAGTTTGGATGATTGCATTGGTTTGACTGAAGATGAAGCTTTTGATGTCGGACCATGGACGGTGGACGATGGGGCGGGGCTCAAAGGGGCCAAGGCTGCATGGCTGTGCCAGTTGGCGAACCACTCCAAAACGAGGGAGTGGGACAGTGGAAAACGCTTCTTGGCTCGGCGCGGGAAGAGGGGCACCTTTCAACATGGCAGTGATCACGTCAAAGATCGAAGCGAACTTCGGCGCTACTGCCACCTGCCATCCGCGCGGGATCTGCGTGCTAGTGCAATAGCGAAGAGCGTCAAACGTTCGAAGTATGTAAGTACCGATAGTCTATCCGCCATGAGGAGAACAAAAGACAGCTCGGGGGCGCGTGAATGGTTGAATCCGTGGCGCTTGGGAGGAGCCGCTGGGGTGGAGAACGCGACTTGTACAGATACCGGTAGAGGAGTGGGCTGATGTGGGCGAGTCAGAAAGGAATCGTCTTTTTACCTTTAACTTACCCTAACTAAACGAATGGTCGGCTTCGTTTCTCGAATAGGGAAAATGCGGGTTCAACCAACAACGGTAATTCACGAGGCGGTCATCCTATGAGAGCACTGGGATTTTACACACCAAGCTACGTGATCATGCACCTTTTAGATCCTCGCCGCATGTCATTATTAAGTGTTGGCGCTGGCAATGCGGATAGCCACCCTGCACAGTGCTGTAAATATATCGTGTTTTGCTTACACGCGCGCGTGGGTCATCACCTTGAGTCTTAATGCACACTTGCGTCGATATCACTTCATGTCGATATACTCGGCGGCAATCTCCATCGAGTTTTCAGATCTTCAGGAATAGGGCAGCCCAAGGTCGGTGCTGTTTCGCTTAACCCGGAGGACCCCTTTTTTCTTCTTTTGATCTTCGCTTAGGCACAAGCAGAGGCGCAATTTTGTCTCGTTCTTTGGCGTGACGCGGCCCCTTTGCAACAACGGACACCGCCGACATCTGGATCGTGAATCAGCCCTGGTCTGGCTGGACTAGAACCCCGTGTCATATGCTTAATTAATGCTTAGTCCAACATATCCGGACTAAAGTCACTATTCACTCAAGGGCACGGGCCCTGCCAAGCACGGAGTGTTGAACAAGATGGATTAGGGTAGGTGATTCCCAGGGGACGCCCGGACAACGCAAGGGTTCTCGCCTCTGCCACTCTTGACGGAGAGGTACTAATCTCGTCCCGGGGAACAGGGGACACATGGGAATTGAGCGGTGCAAAGCCTGCAATTAGAGTGATGGCTGCGAGGGAGGATGGGACTGGCATCCACCGTGGCTTTTCGTATCATCGGAGAATAGCGAAGACGATGACATCGCGGGGCAATCTCGGCCAACAATGACTAACATCGCCCTGATCTTGTAACATATTTATATGAATAATTAATTAGAGAAGAGAAAAAAAAGGGCAAAATAGGAAGGAGAAAAAAGTACAGGTCCGTTGACTCTTGGTACCTGACTGATTGGGCCACAGAAGAGATGAACGGATGGACTCGCTGATTTAACGGTACGTAATTGACAAAGGGTCTTTTCTACATGTCAATCAAGTGGGATGAAGGGTTATTAGACTTGCAGCGTTTCTCGTAATTCCTTCACCCTTAGGTCGTCATTGAAGTCCGGAAGCCCCTCCCTGGACCCGGATCCGGACCAGAACAAGGCAAGGCAATGTTGAGCAAGGCAGGGAGGCCGAGGCTTCATTCCATCCAAGGCCACACGGCCCCATACGAATGTCATGGCGGCGAGCGAACGTTTGAATGAAGCTTGCCACCGTGGAAAATGTCCATTGTTATCCCCGCCCCTCTACCTTGCTGGCCCACCCACCTCTAACACACACTGGTCGTCCAACCGCTCCGTAATCTGGGTTGGTTCTCTCCAGCCTTCCGAAGAGCGAGGCTACCTAACATGGAACATGCAACAACCAACAGTATGGAAACAAAAGGCAATCCAGGGTGAACCCTGGAGCAGGGACAGCAGGATGGCACTGGAAACTATTCGCAGGCTGCAGAACCGCAGTCTCGTATTTCCCCCCTTCCCGTATTTCTTTCTTTGGCATGTCTCAATTCGCGCTGGCAAAATCCTCGCCCCCTCTGCTCTCCCTGCCCTTCCGTGACCTCTTTTGGTGGTCTACCTGATCTACTCTGTAACAAACCAACCCCTGAGGGCGGCCAGTTGTTAGGCCAGTTTAGGTTGATGTGTCCACCGCTAAACCAGAGCTGTGGTTATTCTTGCTCAGAGCAAGCTTGGGTCACTGGTTTCATCCTTTCTTTTCTCCGGTAATACTTGCAGCGGCATGGATGGTGATGATGAGATGACCCGGCATGTATTGGATCTGAAAGCGAGCCGGTACGACCGACAACTTTTTTTTCTTCCTTTTCTTCCGTAGCGGCATTCTTTTTCTTGCTTTGCTTTTTAAGTTGAGTCCTGTTCTCCTGTCCATTGCACTTTTGGCGAGACCCTTGCACCTTGCGCGCCAACGTCAGACCCCTCGATCGCGTTTCACTCAGGAACAGGACCAATCAGACAGCTCTCAACGCGGGAGGCGTTTCAACTGCCATGGTGACTGGGGCTTCTCATTGGCCGTAGATGCTCGAAACCGTTACCAGCACGGCCCTGCTTTTGAAGTACCCCACTGCCCCCGGAACCAGCGCTTCTTTCCCCTTCTGTCGTACAGGTCGCATTGACTGGGAGTCGATTGGTGAGGTGAATAGAGTTGGTTGACATGAGGGGGGCGGAAGAAGAGGGCGCCAACGAGCCAGTCATAGAGCCGCGACGACCTCTATCCGTGACTGAGGGCCAGCGGTGACTATTGACGATTGCTCGGCGCTCACCGAACTGCTGTTCATTCACCCATTTTAGAATTTTCCAGATCCAGTCGTTCATACGATCTCATGCACTTCTTCTCTCGAACACTTGTACAAGAAGAGCCACAAATATTTTTATTTTATATAATCATAAGGGAAAACAAATATGTATTTGCAGGGCGACATGGGACGACGGATACCCACACCAGATCCGTCCCTGCTGTGGTACCTTTGACAAACAGCTTTTCTCCCAGTAAAAAAGTAAGAAGAGATGAATCGGAGGCGAAGAAGAACTCAATTGGAACAACCGCCGATGCACAGCAGATCCATTCCTGCATATGCTCCGCAAAAACATTAAAATAAAATAAAACACCACCATGCTCCTGACCCCCTCCCCCCCTTCTGGGAAACAATCCGGGTGGCGTGTCTGGCGAGTCCGGACTAAGTAAGTAGTATGTCGTCTCTATATGAGTTGCCGTCCTCTCTTTTTACGCGTGTGGAGAAGGGGGCTTGCGGCTCCTTGAAGATCTGGTTTCGAGTTTGGCCCCACCGCCTCGGCATGAATGCACCGAAGACCTATGAACTCTTAGGCACGGCGGGTAACAAGGCAAACAAGCAAGAACAAAGAAGCAAGTCCTGGCACTGGGAACCGCTGTTTGAGCTAGGCGCGAATACTTGCGCTCTGCTTGCTTGTAAGGGATGAAGTCGGCTAGCCGGCAGACTGGGGAAGCTCTGTTCTCTACGGAGTAGGCGCCGCGGAGTGCTGGCTTGCATGCAGCTGTTGGCACAGACCAATGTGCATGGCGCACGCGCTCATCGAGTCTTGCGGAGGGTCGAGAAAGGACGGCACACGGCATGAATAAAACAGCCATAGGTATGTTGGAAGAGTCATTCATTGTTTTGTTTATTTTAGGTGTCAATGACGTCTGGGTTCAAGTGACAGGGAATGGGGAAATGTTGCAAGGCCACAACCCTCCTGGCCCTTGGGACCTCGAGAGAAAGGCGGGTGGCTACGAGGTCTCGGATCCTAGACAGGATACGCGTGGCATCCCTGGGCGGAGGGAAGAGAGAAAGCATGAGAAAGGATTACACTGATGGTTTATTATGACTAAGGGCAACAAAGAGATAAACAAAAAAAGAAGAGCGAAGGGGGGGGGGGCGTTGGCTCGCTGTCAATGATTCACGCTCTCTTACATTGGAGACAGCAGCAAAATTGCAGAGCTTAATGGATAATGTGCCTTTCATTACTTGATGTTGCCCAGGCCCTTTGTGCTAGGTCAATAATCAAAAACGTTGCTTCATCACTCTTCCCAGTCTGACCCTCCCATCTCTATCAAGTGAGCCAGGAGGCCATTGGGCCACGGCAGGAGGGTCGATCTTGCATTCTCCCCAATGCCGATCAAACCAAGCCGTAAATGGAGACTCGAGTCGAATCCCTCGAGAATGGAGGCTTTTGTCGTTGCCGTCTTTCCGTCGTAATTATTTGTCGCTGCACACCCACCCTTTCAATATAGGTGCACGCGCACCCCACCCCGGACCACCGCATACACCCCCCCCGGCCGTCGCATACCTTGCCAGCTGCCGTAACGACTGGTTGACGGCTGAGTACAAAAGAGGTCGGGCCTCCTCCGCTTCAACCGAATTCTTGCTCCCAGCACTGCTCAGGAATTCCTTCACCTTAGCCAAGCTTTTCTTTCTTCTTTCTTCTTCTCCTTCTCTGTTCTTCACTTCTTGCCCAGGCGGCCCGGTCACGTTCCCTTCATCACACTTGTTTCGTGACCCCATTACTTCTTGTCCTCTGTTTGTGAGACCTTCGAGGTTGATTTTTCACATTCTCGACAACCTGATTCACAACCCTCTGGACTTTTTTTTTATTTTTTATCTCTCAACAGAGGTTTTTCTTTCCTGCTCAGCTTTCGTGCTACAACCCGTGCATTTTCTGCTGTCCCACGGTTGCTCGCCCACATCGAGAACTTTCAGATCTCATCAGCAGCTTGAAGAGACCCCACGATCCCTGACACACAATACAACACGCTCTCCTGTGCTCTGATAGGTCTCAACTTGTCTCTGCCTAGCCACTTCACCTCTTGTCCTGCGTCACATTCCTTAGGGGCAACGAACTCAGCATCCACAGTCCTTTTTGTTCTTTCGAGGCACACAATAGAAACCTGAATACGGGACCTGCCCCGCAGCACAACCACTTGTTCGCACGCTGAACACGCATCATACAGTCTCAGTTCACTTGAACGACCTTCATCTTCTTTTCCGAGCCGGGCTCGTTTATAAAAGTTTCCCTGCCACTGTCGACTAGATTGGCTTCGTATTACTTTCCTATAGACAAGCACTTGCGTCAACGACCAATCAACAAACCAGCAAGCAGCAACGCGATCAAAACAACACAGCTGCTCCAACGGAACTTTTTTCTTTCTTTTCTCTTCTCTCTCTCTTTCTCCATATACCCTCTTGATACCCTTCCTCACGGAATTGATTTGACGGGCTTTCTTTCCCTCTCTTTCTTCTCTTTGATTTTTCTTCCTTTCCAACCAACAACATGAAACTCTTCCAGTCTATCGCTTTCGCCCTCGGGCTCGCAGGCCTTGCCCAGGCGCACATGGAGATGGATTGGCCTCCCCCTTTCAAGTCGCAGAAGAACCCGTTTAGCGGCCAGGATATCGACTACAGTATGACCAGTCCTCTCAATGCAGATGGCTCCAACTTCCCCTGCAAGGGCTACCAGACTCTCTTCGGCACAGCCGCGGGTAAGCCCACTGCCAGTTTCAAGGCTGGTGGTGTGTACAATATGACCATCAGCGGTGGTGCCAACCATGAAGGCGGTAGCTGCCAAGCCTCGCTTTCCTTCGACAAGGGCAAGACCTGGAGGGTCATCCACTCGTACATCGGCAACTGTCCCGTTGCTGGTACCTCGGATCTTGATTTCACCATCCCCTCCAATACTCCCAGCGGCGATGCTATATTCGCCTGGTCTTGGTTCAACAAGGTCGGAAACCGCGAGATGTACATGAACTGCGCCGCCGTTACAATCAACGGTGGTTCCCAGAAGCGTGACGACGCTCTCACTGACCTCCCTACCATCTATGTTGCCAACGTGTATGGTTCCTCTGGCTGCACGACCCAGGAGGGCAAGGACATTAAGTTTCCTTACCCCGGCAAGGATGTTACCACCTCCCCCTCCGCCGACACCTATGTTCCCAACTGTGGCGGTGGTGGCCCTGGCGGTTCTGATAATAGCGATAACAACTCCGGCTCCACTGCCGTTGCTTCGAGCGTTGTTGCCTCCACCGCCGCTCCGACAGACACTCAGCCTGCCACTTCTGCCGCGGCTTCGACGAGCGCGTATGTCTCCTCGCTTTCCTCCCCTGCTTGCAGCGTTATAGCTAACCCACCCTTTTCTAGTGCTGGCGGTGTCTTCATCACTGTTTCTAATCCTGCTAGCGGCACCTCTGTTGCGAGTGCTCCTGCCGCAACCTTCAGCACCCTCATCACTGTCACTAAGAGCGCTGGCTCCGACAGCTCTGCACCTGCTACTCCTGCCAGCACGACCACCGAGGCTCAAGCAACTCCCACCTCGGGAAGTGGTGGCGACGACAACAACAGCGGCTCTGGTGAGTCGTTCACCGCTGGAACCGCTTGCGACAACGAAGGCGAGTGGAACTGCGTCGGTACTTCCAAGTTCCAGCGCTGCGCCTCTGGCCAGTGGTCTGTTCTCATGTCTGTTGCTCCGGGTACGAAGTGTGACAGCGGGAAGACGTCGGGTCTCTCCATCAGCTCTATCAGCAAGAAGCGACGCATCTTTCGTCGTGTCTAAGGTTCCCAGGCTTGGTGGAAAAAATTGGACAGTCCAAGGTTCTGAACAAAGAATGGCAAACTTGGCAGGGAGGCACTGGCCACTAGGCAGGTCAATGACCTTCATCCAAGAGTACATACTGTATTTTTGACGATGACAACGGTCTCAAGTGGAAATCGCGGGAGGTATATCCGGAGTTTGTTTTCTCTTTCATCTGGCACTGTAAATGAAGGACCTGATCTGGACCTACACATAGTTTTCTAGCAGACGAAATGAATATAAATGTCCACAAGATGGATGATTGTCTCAATTCAGTCGTGTTGTGACGTTTTGCGCACGGGGTGAGCTGTGTATGATTGATGGTATAAAATATATTTGTGGAGCTAAAATACTCGCCTACACTTTCGGAAGAATTAAGATCTTTAATAATCCGTAACTTAAACCTCTTTGAAACTCAGTTGACTTTTCTGAGGCGAGGGCTGGCGTGTCGGAGAGTGAGGCTTTACTGTTACATAGAGGCGGTGTGCCACGTGAGCTAATCAGTAATTGAATGGGAGACAAACGATGGACGGCGGGATGGTGACGGGACATAGCGGATAAAAACCGATAAAGGGGCAGAACAAAAAGTGTGAAGCGAGGTACAGTCAGAAAGAGGCAGCCCAAGCTAGCCTTGTTATGTTGTCAGCTCGTCATCCGGCGGTGTTCCAGATTTGGAGAGCGTTACGATGAGAGCAATGAGGTGGACGCCTTGGCCTACCGGTACTCCGAGTCCACAGCTGAGGGTGGCGCCGCGTGTGGCTCATCGCCCGGACTTACTAGACAGTGCGGATATCGAAAGAAACTGTACGTTTGTGCAGTGATTGGGCACCAGCATGCGATAAGTAGGACGGTGCGAAGACTGTGCATGTCATTACCGAAGATGCACTCCAAAAGAGACCAACCTACGCAACTCTTCAGCAGACGTCGAGGGGCTGTGCGGTCATGTCGCCGGAAGCGCCTCCTCTGGTGTGACTTTCCCTTGTCCTCATAACCACTACGGAGTACTCTATCGGTGATAGCTTACATGGGGTTTCTGTATGCGTTGGATACGGGGAATTGCATCTATTGACCGCCTACCCACTAAGAACCCGCTCGTCTTGCCCAACCCAACGATGGCGGCGCGACAGCGGGACAGGGAAAGGACGAAAGAGGGGACCTACTGTATCGCCGCCCCCCATAATAGGACGAGGGGAGAAGGGTTTCCCTTGCTCCCGATTCAGCCCTTAGTGACCAACCCTCCCAGCTCATCACCGTCCAGTGTCTGTCCAGCCTTATAACCTCCACCCAGGCCCAGCGACGCGAACCACCTCACCTCATGACTGCAGCGGTTCTCGCTCTCGCTCAGTGACGGAACGGAACGTCCCCTATCAGCCCCATCCCTTTGTTTCTCTTTCTCTCTTCATCCCTTTCTTCCTCGCTCCATTTTGACCGAAATTGCCTCCTTCCCTCTTGTCTTGCGACACTCGACTCCATATCGCGTCGCATCGCATCCCACCTCTTTCTTCCCCACCTTCTCCCGCCTCCCCCCTCTGTAACTCTCCTCTACCTCCGCCTCTTTCCCCCAACCAACTTCAACGACAACCTCACCAAATTCCTCGACCATCGCTCGCTGTCCGATTTTCGATCGATACACGGTTCGTCTGAACATCTAGACAGCATGGCAGGATCTGATTCCCCCGCGGCCGAGGGTCCCACGTTCGGCCCGCCTCCGCTTCCTGCTGGTTGGATTGCGCAGTGGGACGGCTCGAGCAAGAAGTATTACTTCGTCCAACTGTCCACCGGCGTCTCTCAGTGGGAAGTGCCTACCGAACCCGCCAAGACTGGCAATACCCCAGGTCCGAATATTGAGCATCCGTATGGTGCTCCTGGTCCACAACCCGAACTCATTACCCATCCAGATGGTACCCAGACGTTCCGCCATGCCGATGGTACTATGGAGCCCATTATGCCCGATGGTTCGAGGGGCGTCGAAGGTCCTACAGGCGATCGTGGCCTCGGTGTAAGTTGCGATCTCCCCCCTCACTTATTCAATGTTTGCGGATTCCTGTTTAGCTAATCAATGCGTCTTGTGGATGTTCATATAGAGCATGGCCATGAATGCACTTCTTGGTGGTGGTAAGAAACCGAGCCAAAGCGGTAGCAGTAATTCCAACCCTCTGGGCAACCTCGGTGGTCTGGCTAGCCAATTTCTCGGAGGTTCAAGCCATGGCAGTGGAAGCGGCAATCATGGTAGTAGCGGTAACACCTCGGCGGCTGGTAAGCTGGTGGGGCAATTGGCTTCGAGCTTCATGTCTTCAGCTTCGTCCTCCCATGGCGCGGAGAAACCTACGAATTATCACGGCAGCCAGAACTCTGGGTCCACGCATCACCAGCAGAGCGGCCTCGCTGGCACTGTAATGGGTGGTGTTGCCCATATGTTTGGTGGCCAGTCTAGTAGCGGCGTATGTATCACCACATTTTCACGAGACATTCGTTTTGGTGAAGGATAGAACGGGCAGGCTGACGTGGTACAACTCTAGAACCAGAACTTTGGCTACTCCAACTCGGGCCACGGCCAGAATCAGAGTGGAAATTACTCGGGTGAAGCCCCTACCTATCACCCTCCAGGTTCTTCTGGCCAGCATACCACCTCGCCTCCCGCGAGCGGGTCGCACTCGTACAACTCTCCTCCTCCGAATCAACACCAACAGCAACAACAGCAGGGCTCTCAACCTCCACCAGCCTCGCAGCAGGCTCACGGATCGAACCCTCCTTACGGCTCGAACCCGCCATATGGATCGCAAAACAACTCGTTTCCCCCTCCCCCTCCTGGAGGGCCGCCTCAGCAGCAGTCACAACACGGCCAACCTCCCTATGGCCAATCCCAACACGGCCAACCCCAGCATGGGCAACCTCAGCATGGGCAACCTCAGCATGGGCAGTATCCTCCTCCTCCTCCAGGTCAACCACCTCAGCAACAGTCGTACGGTCAGTCCTACTCTCATAGCTCGCCCCCTGCTGGTGGTCATGGAGGGCATGATCAATATGGGCAACACCAACAATCATTTGGTGCACCTCCCACCGGAGGTCAACAGTACCCTCCTCCTCCTAATGGTGGGTACAACCCTTCGTACAATGCTCCTCCGAATGGCCAGCATCAGTACGGTAGTCAGCAGCATCACGAGAGTGCTCCCCCAATTCCCCAGGGAACCTATCCTCAACAGGGCCAGCAGCAGTACGGAGCACCTTACTGAGTTCTCTTGTGCGAGCAGTAGCTAATCAATGATTGCGCCGCTGGTCGTTGTTCTTGTTGCGCCCGTTGCCCGCTAGCCAGAGAGTCCGGCAGAACAAATTGCCGACTAAATAGTTCGAAGCCCGCTCAGATTGTGCAAGAAACCCATGGGCTGGAGAGAACACTGAGGGTGGTACCTGACCGAGGGTATTCAACTGTGAAGGCCCTGAGGGCTGAAGAGGCAGAGATTGACAACCGGTCAAGTTTTCGAGGAGGGAGATGAGAAAGATGACAATGACGACAATGATGATTTTGACGTAGATAGTAGAATGCATCTACCCAACCTTTTATTTTTGGATTTGGGAACCGGGTCACGACGGTTCGAGAACACGAAGATTCATATCCTTAGCTCTGTTTCTTTGTTGCACTCTCGGTGGTGATGGCAATGGCTTGTAACTTGGAAGCGATGGACCGAGCCACAAACCAGGCGAACAATCCGACTATCAAAATGTACCCAATGGTTGGGATGAGCGATTGGGGGAGGACATTGTATAAGTAAGGATCCAGAATGAGGTCTCCGAGGACCGGTGGTGGAGTTGTCATGAGCGCTGTAATATCAGTGAAGTAATCGGCAGCGGTCCGTACTTGAAGCAGGAGAGCTGAAGATTTCGGTTGCCCTAGATTCCTTGTGTCCTCGCCTTGCTCATCCCCAGCGGTAGATCGGGGCAAGTCGGCGTACGTTGTCAGTGACTGGATGAGCTCCGGAGTGTTCCAGACCGTGTCTAATTCGTAGACATCTAATGCGAAAGCCGTAGGTTGCTTCGGTTTGTGTGAAATTAGCTACTGACGAGTAAACATTTCAGAGAGTGAACGATATCAGTAGACTTACAATCGCTGCCCAGCAAACACGGAGCTCGTACCGCTGGCCGGGTGTAAGATGATCCAACAAAAGCCAGGTTGCTACCCCTGTCGCAACGTTCCCGGGTTCTACAGGAAACACACGGGTTAGGTTGGTCCGGATGATGCTGTCATCGGGAGTGAGAAGATGGAGTTTCAGATCGCGCAAATCAGGCTTTTGTAAGGGAATATTGACAGGTTCTGGGGCAGTGAAGATGACCTTCTCGGTGTTGGCTGCCGCAGGGAGGATGGTGGTAAAGAGCAGGACCGTAATGGGCAAGATTGAGAAGAGGGAGGAAACCATGGTTAATGGGTGGATGAAAGTATCAAACTAATTGTCCACCTCTGTCGGATGAATTACACTCCTAAGCAGGATGCAGTTGAGACCAGGTAGTTTGCAATGTAGCACGAGGTGGGAGGTTAAAGTGGTACCTGTGGCAGCGGCTGATGTTCGGGCCATGAGGCTCACACTTTCACGTCAGGGACCACAGGGGTAGCAGAGGAGCTAGGAGCAGCTGGACATCCAATCTCAGGATGCCGAGATCGTTTTCAAGCATGGGGTAATTACTACACTGCGAAGTACGAGTGTGTACGATCAAGTTGAAATTACGGGGTAGGATAACAACTATCTTATGAGGACACAGACCACACGCGGATCAGAGACCACACGGCAGGCAGACGGAGTCCGGGCGAGAGAACAAATAATTACATCATAGCAGAGGGACCATGATATTGCATCCTCGTTCGTCACGAAGCATAGGGTTTGACCGATGAACTGGACCGCGCCACACCAAGGTCTTAGAGCTGTCTCATCCCCGTATCCATTGTAACTTCAAAGGGCCAGATGAGGCGGACCGACGGGAACGTGTAAGCACATTGCACTGAGGAACTGACAAGGGGGGATACGGTGAAATGTGGGTAGGAAGCCTGATGATGGCCAGGACAGCTTGAGCAAGGGGTTTTGTTTAGTAATGGCCCGTGGCTGGCCATGTGGGTGGGAAGCCAGGGTCTGATAATTTGATGATGATAGCCAAATCAGACGAGAGCTTTGATGGTGGTTTTCTTTTTCTTTGCTTTCCCCGGGGCTGATGACGACCTAACAAAAAGGAGAAATTAGTTACTGCGCCGTGGCCGAGGGGCTCGAGTACTGGTTACCGCGGGAAACAGAGCATTGTCGGAGGATAGAGGGAAATGAGTTGGTTCAAGACGGAAGGGAATATGATTTTTGCTGTCAACACGGAGTAAAAGCCAGCGAGAGCGTCCGTATCTCGCCAGGAGACGCTCGGCCCCCCTACTGTTCATAATTTATTATCGTCTGCTGAGAGAGGGTCGTCTGATAAACATGGATCCATGGATCGTCACCAAAAGCTGTTGACTTGTTGATGGAAAACGGGGCTGCTCTTTGGGCCTCCTTGTGCGCTTGTGCCGTGGCTCCATGGCCCGGGCCCGACCATAATTTGCGGATGGAGGTTGCCTGTTGGCTGGAGCGGTGAAGCGGGTAGGCGAGCAGTCGGGCAGGAGCCACTTTTGGATGGCCTGGGAGCCACAAGAGAGCCAGTGGGAGCCAGTTGGAGCCATTGGAAGCAAGCGGGAAGCCACTAGAGCCGACGCGGAGCTCCATCAACCAGAGCCTGAGCAGTGGTACGTAGTGAACAGCAGCGCCCTGGACGTGGCCAGCAAACACCCTCCCGAACAACGAACAATAGGAGTCTGGAAGTACCTGGCTGCCCTGGCGTCGAGCAAAAAGGTACCGGGGCAGACCCGCAGGAAACGCGCTTACCCCCTTCAGGGCCCCCCCAAGACACGCCTCGAAATCAACAAATCCCAGGTCAGGCAAGCCTCCCCTGTCTGCCAAATTTCCCCCACCTATTTTCTTTCCCCCCATCACCAAACCAAACTGCACGTCCTTGTCTTTGCTCCCAAACTCCCGCTCTTGAGTCTCCGTTCGTAAAAGCCTTGTCTGGCCTGTCTTGTCGCCTGCTTTTTTGCTGAACTTATCATCCTTCCCATCTCTTTAATCCTCATCTTCACGTCGTACATCTGCAACCATGCGTGAGGTCATTAGTATCAACGGTGAGCTCCCCCCTCGTCCACACACGCGTCTTCACCGCAACCTTCACCGTGAGCCATTCCATAGTGTGCTAACTTGTCCACAGTCGGCCAGGCTGGTTGCCAAATCGCCAACTCCTGTTGGGAGGTATGTTATGATTTCTCTGGAAGCTTTTTCTTAGCTGGCATCACTAACATTCTTGTCTTTTCCAGCTTTACTGCCTCGAGCACGGTATTCAGGTACATAAACAACACCTCCTTTGTTGACATCGCCACCTCGCCCCATACTGACCATTATTTTCCAACATACAGCCCGATGGCTACCTCACTGAGGAGCGTAAGGCTCAGGACCCCGATCAGGGCTTCAGCACTTTCTTCTCCGAGACTGGTATGAAATCTATTCCCTCTTTTCGACCGCTATCAGCTCTAGGGCCTCCATCTAACCATTATTGTATTCAGGCCAGGGCAAGTACGTTCCCCGTGCCATTTACTGCGATCTCGAGCCCAATGTCGTCGACGAGGTACGAACTGGCGCCTACCGAAACCTCTTCCACCCCGAGATGATGATCACTGGCAAGGAGGATGCTTCCAACAACTATGCTCGTGGTCACTACACTGTCGGCAAGGAGCTCATTGATGGCGTTCTCGACAAGATCCGCCGCGTTGCCGATAACTGCGTTGGTCTCCAGGGCTTCCTAGTCTTCCACTCTTTCGGTGGTGGTACTGGCTCTGGTTTTGGTGCACTCCTCATGGAGCGTCTCTCCGTCGATTATGGCAAGAAGAGCAAGCTCGAGTTCTGCGTCTATCCCGCTCCCCAGACCGCTACCTCCGTCGTCGAGCCCTACAACTCTATCCTCACCACCCACACCACCCTTGAGCACTCTGATTGCTCCTTCATGGTCGACAACGAGGCCATCTACGACATCTGCCGTCGAAACCTTGGTCTTGAGCGCCCTAACTACGAGAACCTTAACCGCTTGATTGCCCAGGGTAAGGATTTTATACTCGAAGCTTTTTGATTTAGAAATTGTTCAACTAACATATGTTTTAGTTGTCTCTTCCATCACTGCCTCGCTCCGCTTCGACGGTTCCCTGAACGTCGATCTCAACGAGTTCCAGACCAACCTCGTACCCTACCCCCGAATTCACTTCCCTCTGGTGGCCTATGCCCCCGTCATCTCGGCTGCCAAGGCTGCCCATGAGGCCAACTCCGTCCAGGAGATGACCATGTCTTGCTTCGAGCCCAACAACCAGATGGTCAAGTGCGATCCCCGCAACGGCAAGTACATGGCCACCTGCCTGCTGTACCGTGGTGACGTTGTCCCTAACGACGCCCACGCTGCCGTCGCTACCCTTAAGACCAAGCGCACCATCCAGTTCGTCGATTGGTGCCCTACTGGCTTCAAGCTTGGTATCTGCTACCAAGCTCCTGAGAACGTTCCTAATGGCGATCTCGCGAAGGTCAACCGTGCTGTGTAAGTTAATACACCCCTTTGTGAGGTTATGTAATGTCTAATAAGTTTTTAGGTGCATGCTCTCCAACACCACTGCCATTGCCGAGGCCTGGTCTTCTCTCTCTTACAAGTTCGATCTTATGCACTCCAAGCGTGCCTTCGTCCACTGGTACGTTGGTGAGGGTATGGAGGAGGGTGAGTTCTCTGAGGCCCGTGAGGATCTTGCCGCTCTTGAGCGTGATTACGAGGAAGTTGCTGCCGATTCTATGGGCGAGGATGAGATTGAGGCCGAGTACTAGAAGATGTGAGCACGGAGATTACCTGGATTATCGTTCTGCGACCGGGCTTAGCCTGCTCTGTCTCCTAGAGAAGGTGTATTTTCTTTTTTTAAAGGTGCCAAGCCAAAACGAGTTTTAATGTTAAAAAACCGACCAAATTTGTAGATGGCAACACCGCTTCTACGTGTATGGTTTACATCAATACTTTAAGTAGTAATTATGTGTGAGAGCTGTGTCCATTCGAAAAATTTCCAAATTTTTTCAATTACATGTTATCCACGAATTGTAGAGGTATGGTTAATTTGCCGGGAGCCGGGGGTTTGAGCTTGGGTTGGTCGCTAGGAGCTCGGCTCAATTAGTGAAGCCGACAGTAGGCGGTTGACGTCGGTCTCGTCTGTTTCCGTCCCCCCTCCCACTCTCTTTCCTTTACCATATTCAACCAAATATCAGATTGAACCCTCCATCTATTATGAATATTCTTCGGTCAAATGTCTGTAGAGCCTGTCGGCGTTCACAGTTTCGTTGGCAGAGGGGCTTTGCGACGGCGAGTGGCACCTCGTCTGACACTCACGTCAGGCTGGTCGAGGTTGGGCCACGAGACGGCCTCCAAAACGAAAAGAAGGCGATTCCACTAGCGACGAAGATTGAGCTGATTGAGCGATTGGCTCGGACTGGTGTGTCGACAATTGAAGCTGGATCCTTTGTGTCACCAAAATGGGTTCCCCAAGTATGTGTGGTCGGATGATGCCTCCTCGCCAATGTCGTTCTAACTAACCGGTTATCCATCTAGATGGCTAACTCTAGCGAGATCCTCGACCACATCCTGCAGAATAAGATCTCATCTCCAGTCCCAATCTCATACTCGTTTCTCGCGCCCAACGCTAAAGGTTTGCAGAACGCTGCACAGCTCTTGTCCGAGAACCCCAGCGCCTTCGCGACACAGCTAGAACCCGCGAACGAAACCGACGCAGTGTCGAAACCAAGCATTGAAGTTGCAGTGTTTGCGGCTGCGACAGAGTCTTTCTCCCAGAAGAACCTTAACTGCGACATTAAAACCTCGCTGGAGCGGTTTAAGGAGGTAATTCAGGACTCCAAGGCCCTTGGCCTCCGTGTTCGTGCCTACATCTCTGTCGTGCTTGGATGTCCCTTTGAGGGCTTCGACGTCGACCCGCACAAGGTCGCTGAAATTGCGACAGACCTACTTGAATCAGGTGCGGATGAGATCTCTCTTGGCGATACAACAGGTATGGGTACAGCTCCTCGAACTGGTGCTCTACTTAGGTGCATGTCCGCGGCGGGCATTCGCACGGAGGATATTGCGATGCACTTTCACGACACGTACGGCCAGGCTCTTGTGAACACGGCCGTCTCCCTAGAGCATGGTATTCGGACATTCGATAGCAGTGTGGGTGGTCTCGGCGGCTGCCCGTATAGCCCCGGAGCTACAGGCAACGTTGCGACAGAGAACATGGTTTATTTCCTGGAGACACTTGGCATGAAAACGGGCATAAATCTGGATGCCATGTCGGATATTGGAGCGTGGATCACGGAGGAGCTTGGTAAGGCCAACGAGAGTACGGTGGGCAAGGCCGTTTTGGGAGCTAGAGCTCGAGTTGCAGCTGAAGCAACAAAAGCTCAGAAGTGAGTGAGGTTTCATATTTGCATGTCATCAAGCATAGCATTTGTACGAGGAATAATATGGCAAAATAAATAAAGAAAATTCCCTCACCCTATTTAACCGTGGATAAGCAGCAACAAGACTGGGTGTAGATACTGTCCCAACCATCGAGTGTCTCTGAAGCTACTTGGAGGGGTATATTTAGCAGTCATGTGATGTCACTATTGGAAGGAAGCAAGCAGTGACTGCTGCGTAACCTTTGGTAGCAGTTTATCGGCCGTGCGTTCTTGGGCGGCGCAGGGCTCCACCTTGGTGAGGCAAGCTTAACCTCCTCCACCAACCCTCCATCCTCATCCTAGCTCTTGAGGCATCACCACCAGCTCTGTCTTTTAAATCCGTCCCTTTCTTCGCCTCCCCATCTTCCGTTCCGCCCTTCTTACCCGTCGTCTACCTCAGCCATGGCCGATCCGCGCGAGTCCTCGTCGTACTCGGTTATCCCGAGGATTCAGTACAACACCATTGGCGGCGTCAACGGTCCGCTGGTCATTG
Source organism: Mariannaea elegans (assembly GCA_930272665.1). Taxonomy (NCBI): domain Eukaryota; kingdom Fungi; phylum Ascomycota; class Sordariomycetes; order Hypocreales; family Nectriaceae; genus Mariannaea; species Mariannaea elegans. The sequence continues at coordinate 667,914 of CAKNEU010000002.1, read as the reverse complement.
TTGAGAATGTGAGAACATTCCCTGCAACAATCTATCCACTATCTTTCCATCCGGTCTGACAGCTCTAGGTCAAATATCCCCGGTATAACGAGATCGTTACTATCACACTCCCCGATGGCACAACCCGATCTGGTCAGGTCCTCGAAGCTCGAGGTAAGTTCCGCTGCTTGCATAGCCCCTTGCTTTGATGACGTGCGAAGACTGACCCCAATGTACAGGTGACCGAGCTGTCGTTCAGGTATTTCAACACGATACATCCATATTCTCGACGACGATTGACGATCCGCAATAGGTTTTCGAGGGCACCCCCGGCATCGATGTGAAGAAGGTAGGCACCCATTACCGTCAACAATTGGGAGAGCAGTTGGCTGAGATAGCGATAGACCAAAGTCGAGTTCACCGGCCAGAGCTTGAAGCTCGGTGTGTCCGAGGACATGCTTGGCCGTATCTTTGATGGTTCTGGCCGAGCCATCGACAAGGGCCCCAAGGTCCTGGCCGAGGACTACCTTGACATTAACGGTAGTCCCATCAATCCTTTCTCTCGTGTAAGCTCCTTAGCGCCTATCCGCCCTCCAATCCTTGTCTGACAAATTACAACAATAGGAATACCCAGAGGAGATGATCTCGACCGGTATCTCCGCCATCGACACTATGAACTCCATTGCTCGAGGACAGAAGATTCCTATCTTCTCCGCGTCTGGTCTTCCCCATAACGAAATCGCCGCCCAAATTTGCCGACAGGCTGGTCTCGTCCAGAAGCAGGGAATTACCAATAAGGGTGTACATGATGGCCATCAGGAGAACTTCTCCATCGTCTTCGGTGCCATGGGTGTGAACTTGGAAACTGCCCGTTTCTTCACCCGCGACTTCGAGGAGAACGGCAGTTTGGAGCGTGTCACCCTCTTCCTTAACCTTGCCAACGATCCTACGTACGTATACTTGTGCTGGGCAACCGATTTTGATAGTGGCTAAATTATCGTATAGTATCGAGCGTATTATTACTCCTCGTCTCGCTCTGACTACCGCCGAATACTACGCCTACCAGCTCGAGAAGCATGTCCTGGTTATCCTTACCGATCTGTCGGCTTATTGCGATGCCCTTCGAGAGGTTTCGGCTGCCCGAGAAGAAGTTCCTGGCCGACGTGGTTTCCCCGGATACATGTATACTGATTTGTCCACCATCTACGAACGAGCTGGTCGTGTCTCAGGGCGAAATGGTTCCATCACCCAGATCCCCATTCTGACCATGCCCAATGACGATATTACCCACCCCATTCCCGATTTGACTGGTTACATTACTGAGGGTCAGATTTTCGTCGATCGAGCCTTGGATAACCGTGGTATCTATCCTCCTATCAATGTCCTGCCATCGCTCTCTCGTCTCATGAAATCTGCCATCGGTGAGGGCATGACCCGGAAGGACCACGGTGATGTGTCAAACCAGCTGTACGCCAAGTACGCTATTGGTCGTGATGCCGCTGCCATGAAGGCTGTCGTCGGTGAAGAAGCTCTCTCGGCTGAGGACAAACTGTCGCTGGAGTTCCTGGAGAAATTTGAGCGTCAGTTCATCAGCCAGGGTCGTTACGAGTCTCGAACCATTTACGAGTCGCTTGATCTCGCCTGGAGCTTGCTCCGAATTTACCCCAAGGAGCTTCTCAACCGTATTCCTGCCAAGGTGCTCAACGAGTTCTACCAACGTGCTGCCAAAGATACGAAGGCCAAGGGCAAAGCGCGAGCGGAGACTGGTGCCCGGGATCAGCAACAGCAAGAGGAGAACCTGATTGACGCTTAAGGGACACATTTTTGGTGTTGCGATAGACACAGTATAATGAGCGTGCACAGAAGGAGGATTTGGTCAAGACAGCACTGTTTTTTCAAGGGTCGTTTTATATGTTGGAGGACTCGTTGGGTGAAGGGGTGACTGGGATTCAGGGACTACCTGCAGCACAATAGCAGAGCCTTGAGTGCACATAGGAAGCTGAGTTAATGCTATTCAATTTCCAATAGATAACAGGGTGTGATCCTTTGGATATCATGGATGTCTGGAGTTGAATTGACGACATGCCTACTTATGTAAAGAATGCAAAGTAGGGTCTATGGGGCCAATCACGGCAGCCATGATGTAAAGAGCGGGTCTCTAGCTACAGTGTGGAAATCTCAACTCACACCCCGCCACTTAACTTTTTGATATTCAGAATCGCCAGAGGTGAATAAAAAAGAACAAAAAAGGGTCTATATACGAATAAATCGGACATTTTTAGCCCTCGGTCTTTTCATATCTAATTCGTTAGGGATCTTTAACAATATTATGGAGGAGGATAGACTCCAGGCCGATCTTGGCATCGCAGCCGATATCGAGGAAGCCCAACTGATGGCTCAGTCAAGTCATCCCGCACCCACTGAGACTGAGACAACGATTTCAAATGGAAACACCCCGGTGAAGCAACCCAAGAAGCGGTTCGTTGGAAGGAGAGCGGCGGCGGAGGCAGCAGCAAGGAATGGAGGACCAGTGGCGGTGGGAGAGAGTGGTGTGGTTATAGGTACGTCTTGTCCTAGGCTTTCAAATTCATCGTGAGAATGCGAGTGTGAGAGGAGTCTGCGAAATGATCATCTCGGCTCACCCTTTACAGCGACAAAGCCTCGGAGAGCACCTCGACTATTGAATCAAGTACCAAAGGAGATCACAGAGGATCCTAACCTCATGGCTGCAATTGCACTACTGCCCGCCAACTACAGTTTTGAGATCCCCAAGACGATTCATCGTATTCGTACCTCGGGCGCAAAGAGGGTTGCGCTTCAGATGCCCGAGGGTCTTCTCCTCTTTGCCACCACTATTTCCGATATCCTCACCCAGTTCTGTCCAGGAGTCGAGACGCTCATCATGGGCGATGTTACATATGGCGCATGCTGCATCGACGATTATACAGCGAGGGCGCTTGGTTGCGATCTTCTAGTGCACTACGCCCATAGCTGCCTCATCCCCGTGGATGTTACCAAGATCAAGACACTCTACGTCTTTGTTGATATCAGTATTGATGCAACTCATCTCCTCAACTCTTTAGAGCGCAACTTTGCTAGCGGTAAGACAATCGCCGTTGTGGGCACCATCCAGTTTAACGCCACTATTCATGGCGTTCGGAGCAGCCTCGAACGTGCTGGCTTCAATGTGGTTGTCCCCCAGATTGCGCCTCTTAGCAAAGGTGAGATTCTCGGTTGCACGTCGCCACGTCTTAACAACGACGACGCCGTCGACCTCATCCTCTACCTAGGTGATGGTCGCTTTCACCTTGAGAGCATCATGATTCACAACCCGTCTATCCCAGCATATCGCTACGATCCTTACTCACGCAAGCTCACGCGTGAGACATACGGCCATGACGAAATGCAATCCATCCGCCGCACCGCCATCCGCACAGCCAAGACAGCGCGTAAATGGGGCCTGATCCTTGGTGCCCTAGGCCGCCAGGGCAACCCACATACCATGGCTCTCATCGAGAAGCGTCTTCGCGAACGCGGGATTCCTTTTGTCAACCTACTTTTGAGCGAGATCTTCCCAGGCAAGTTGGCGCTCATGTCGGACGTTGAGTGCTGGGTTCAAGTGGCGTGTCCGCGGCTGAGTATCGACTGGGGCTATGCGTTCCCACGGCCGCTGCTGACACCATATGAAGCACTGGTGGCACTGGAGGTTAAGGAGGACTGGGGCAAGGGTGTGTATCCGATGGATTATTACGGTAGAGAAGGGTTGGGGAGGACGAAACCACTCGATGTCGGTACGTCTGGATGATGTGATTACACATGGTAAAAATAGAGATATATAAAAAAGATTGGATGGAAGTTGAGCAAACAAACTGATATTGAATGAAACATAGGGCATATGTGAAAGTGAATAGTTTATTGAATTTGATAGACTAGCATTCGTACCGCATCTCGTTTTTAGCTCCAGATCGGAAACGAACCATACGATACGCAAGGTGATAGACTATATGTGAATCTCTTGGGTGTTATGTTCAACATTGTCATAAGTTGATAAGTTACAGCCTAATACAATTCTATCCTAACAAAGGACCCATGACGACATGCCTGACCAATCATGTATTCATTCATTCTGTTGGACCAATCCCGGGCGGCAGGTAGCTAACTCCTAGACTGACTCATTGAAGCTCATTCATCGTGCCGGCCGTCGCAATCCTCCTTTATTAAACAGCTCGATAAAATCGCGTATGCAATCCCTTTCGACCACCAGCTAGCATTTCCTCCGAAAGATTTCTGTCATGGAACTTGTCCGCCCCTTTATTTCCGCGATCGGCTTGACCAATATGGAAGTGGTTGGTGAAGGTCTTGAGTTTGTCGTCTTCAAAATTCAGTCACCCGAGTTTGCTTGCGCAGCCCTCCGAGTACCAAAGTACAGGATTTTTCAGAATGTCAACGATCCGAATCTTGACGCAGTAACCCTTTTGGAGCAGGAGCTGCGTATTTATGAGGTTTTGTATGGAGGATCAGTCCCGGTGCCAAAGCCATTCCGGCTACTTGATGCGGGAGGTTATCCGGCCATGCTATGCGAATTTGTGGAAAGTGATGGGTCCTCGGTGACAGCGGGTGAACTAGGGCGCATAGCAGCCCTGATACATCGTATGACGCTGTCTGGAAGCCAGTTGAGCCAGATGGTGGCGCAGGAAGGACGAGATACTCTCACAACTATCGTGGAGAGGATGTTGCGAAGATTTGGCGAGCTTGTGCAAGAAGTACCAAGTGCTTTGCAGTGGATTCCACATCAGAGGGTTTTAGAACCCATCGCAGAGCAACTCAGGCGGCTGCCCAACTGCCTGTTGCATATGGATCTTCGCGACGCCAATCTCCGAAGTAGTCAACATCGAGTAACTGCGGTTATTGACTGGTCCAATGCGCTCATTGGACCAAACGTGCTTGATGTCTTCCGGATCTTGGAGCTGGTGCAGCCAGGTGAAGAGTTCCTCCACGAGTATTCCAAAATCCACACTCTCCCAAATCTGACTCCAGAAGAAGAGACATTTCTTAGACTAGATGCTGCACTCATGCTAGCACTTGTCTTTATCTCCGAAGAACCTGATGCTGAGCGCAGAGAACCAGCAGTGGAAAGAGTCAAGACATTGGCAGCGGCTCTGGGAATTTGATCCTGATATTGAGGATTTTCATAGAGCGTTGGCAGTTCCGACCGGCTCCGGTCGGGTTGAGAACATCAGCTTGTACTTAACAATTTCAACCACTTCGAGGTTGTCACCTTCCTCTCGCACCTCGCTACCAGATCCTTCTGTCTCCTTATTCTCTCTTCGGCGTACAATGGCGATGGCTTTGGGCAGTTTCTTGACCTCGCCGTTCAAGCGCTGATGTTGACCGACATAGAGATGCACACGTTTCATCCATGCCGAACCTTCAGTATCAGGAATAAGGTCTGGGAAGTCTATCCTCCCAATCTCAACATTAGGCAATGGCTCTCCTTCGGCGTCCTGGGGCAAGTTGATGATCCCTTGGAGCTCGAGCAGTGCCAAGCCCGAAGGTGTTTGAATGAGCTGAGGGAGGGGGCTAGATGACGCCGTGGAAGTTTTGCTAGGAGGGTGGAGTTTTGCAGGGGACATATTGATACTTGAGAGTCGTAATGTTGAATATAATTCGATTTATAAAATAGTGTCAAGTGTGGTGAGCAGCTCAGTGGGATTTCACGGTGCTTAAAGTACCAGTAATACGAGTTCAGAAGTGAGTGATGCTACTTGTATGTTGATGGCCTGGGCCCAAATGGCTGGCCTAATTAGTACTAGAGTCTGAAGAGAAAAAGTACGTACCAATAAGACGCGCCCCGTGTGAAGAGTGTGAAGAACGCCTGCCTGCCAAGTGCTTTGCACGGTGCGGCAACGACCCCACCCAGGGCCCACGAACCTCAAAGTCCGCACTTTTTTTTTTTCGAAAGCGGGAAATCTTTTGACCGAAATGTCTTAGGCCTCCTGTTCTCTAATCGGCTAGTCCAATTTCATGTCGTGGAGCAGCCCTAGCGACACACACTTTCTCGATTTCGCCCAAATTTTGCAACCTCCAACAACCATCTCCAACTTCAAGCACGCCAGGTCAAGTAAACTTGCACCACCCCAACTGGCAAGATGAAGGTATGCAAACCCATTACAATCGATTCCAACTACGCCCATCATCTCGCAAGCATTCAAGCTTGCTCTACCAGCTCCTCCCAGAGCTAGTTATTGCCCTCGAGAACTTTGGCTAATCCACGTGCAAATAGTTGAACATCTCCTACCCTGCCAATGGCAGCCAGAAGCTCATCGAGATTGAGGATGAGCGCAAGCTCCGTATCTTCATGGAGAAGCGCGTACGTCGAACCCCGAACCCACCGCCACCGTCGATTTTCGAAATTTTCGTTCGAGCGAGCTAACATGATAATCTTCCACAGATGGGCGCTGAGGTCCCCGGTGACTCCATCAGTGATGAGTTCAAGGGATACATCTTCCGCATTACTGGAGGCAACGACAAGCAGGGTTTCCCCATGAAGCAGGGTGTCTTGCACCCAACCCGTGTCCGCCTCCTCCTCTCCGACGGCCACTCCTGCTACCGCCCTCGCCGTACCGGTGAGCGCAAGCGCAAGTCTGTCCGTGGCTGCATCGTCGGCATGGACCTTTCCGTCCTCGCTCTTTCCATCGTCAAGCAGGGTGACAGCGAGATCCCCGGTCTGACCGACGTCGTCCACCCCAAGCGCCTCGGTCCCAAGCGTGCCACCAAGATCCGCAAGTTCTTCGGCCTCACCAAGGATGACGATGTATGTTTTTCCCTGCACCCATACTCGATCATCGCCTACCCACAACTGCAGCCCATCGGCTGCCAGGCGGGGTAGAGTGTGAGATGACACAGTCCCGTTTTGGGGACAGTGGTTCGAGTACAACACATCTAACAAAAATACTAATGTGGCTTGGGAACCTAGGTCCGCAAGTACGTTATCCGACGAGAGGTCCAGCCCAAGGGTGAGGGCAAGTCTCCTTACACCAAGGCTCCTAAGATCCAGCGTCTGGTTACTCCCCAGCGCCTCCAGCACAAGCGCCACCGCGCTGCCCTCAAGCGCCGCCAGGCCGAGAAGGTCAAGGATGAGGCCGTAAGTTTCCTACAAGACTTGTCATCAATTCAAGTGTCTAACCCCTTCTTAGAATGAGTACGCCCAGGTCCTCGCTAAGCGCGTGGCCGAGGCCAAGGCCCAGAAGGCCGATGCTCGCAAGCGACGTGCAAGCTCCATGCACAAGTAAGGTTCTGGCGTTTAATGAAAAAAAGGGGAATCATACCTTGGTCTTGTGGTTTACATGCATTGGGAGTGGGGATTCTCTCGGGTTTGGTTTTAAGCCCATCACGAATGTATTAGAGGCATTTCCGGGAAATGTGAATATGCATTGATGCACTCGTGCCATACGCCTGTCATGTCTGGGTTCCCCTCAACTTCCTCCTGTGCATAGACTATGTGGTGACGATACCCTTGATCTGCAACCTTATCTTCATAATTAGAGCTCACATAAAGTAGTCCTTGGTTGTCCTACACATCATCTAACCTCACTTCACCAGCCATAAGGGTCCAGGAATTATATAACATGCGCATTGTATTTGAGCTCTTGAAGCGTGGTAAACTGTCTTATACATAGAATATCAACAAATATTGCCTCCGCGTCTGCCAAACTCTTCCCACTACTCGGGCCCTTCCACACGAGAGCTCTGCACTTCTCTCAGGCGTAAAGAGTTGCAAGAATAGAAACGAGTATTGAGCGAAAACGCGTCCAAAAGTAGCCGAATATGAAGGCTGCCACTGTCATGCATACCACACACCAAAAGCTCGCAAAAGTAGAAGTGAACCGTCTTCCCTTACATTTGTGAACTTCATGATTGTCCCCTTTTTTCCACTCCATTCCCTGTATTCCCGTTCGCGCCGGCCATGCATGCATCGTTGAAATTAAGCGAAACCAAAATACTCGCTTCCTGCTGTGATGGCTTTGATGATTTGAGAGCGAAGGGCATCGTAGCTTTCATACTCTGGAAGATCAAGTTCTGCACTCGGTCAGCTTTCCATCAGGTAAGGGGGTGGGATGGTGTCAGTGACTTACGGTTAAAGCAGGTATGCGAAGAGGGCAGTCGGTCCTTGTTGCCATAATCGCGATGAATGTTGAAGCGATTGACACCGTTCATACCCTCTAGCTCCTTGAAGCCATTGAGGGGAACCTTGCTAGTTCCAGTGACGAACTGCAGCAACTTGGCGCGTTCCTCCTTGTCAAAGGACCGGAGAGCTCGCCAGAACCATTGTATCTGCTGAGAAGATGGGCTGTAGTTGTGGTATTCTGTGTTGCTCTTCCAATCATCAATGTCAATGTCAGGAAGACCCGAGATGAGCAACTCGAGTTCTTGCTCGTTGAAAATAGCAATCAGTTCCGCCGGGATGATCTCGTGGAAGCCTAAACTAGTTAGCAAAAATAGTATATGGGAAGCTGTTAGCATTAACTTACCTTTCAGAAAGCTCTCCATCTGCTCCTTGACTGAAGACAGTAACTTGTGCTCCACCACAAGACGAACGTAGTCTTGCTTGTTCTCTTCGGTCACCGCTACCTCTCGTCCATTAGGGATCAGATCAATCACGTTGGTAACACCAAACTCGTCGTCCTCAACGGAGAAGGTTTCAGTGATGATGTCAGTGATGTCGTTGTCTAGCATCCAGCAAAGGGACTTGTAGTAGTCGGGATCAAACGATTCCATGTCCTTGACAGATACTGACTTGCCAAGGATACGCTTGTATACCGCACGGCTGAAGTAACAATCAAGCACTCGGCCTTCGTACAAAGCCTTGCCGATGATTCGCCCAATGAACTTGAAGAACATCAAGTGCTCATCGTTAATAGCGCTGAGCTTGTTGGGGTGGAAAGTGGTCCGATCTGAAGAAACTGGCGTGAACAAGACGTAATTGGGATCAAACATTTGCCGTGAGAGAACCTGAAACCATTCTCGAGTAACGCCTCCGGCGTCAACACCCTCCTCACCATGGAATCGGATGTTGAGCTTTCCAAACTTCATCTCCTCACCCGACTTGAAGTATAGAGACTTGAAAGAGTCATGGAAAACATGTTCACGTCGGACGGAGAGCTGCAGAGACGGATACGAAGGTCGGCTCTGGCTATTGCCAGACCGTGAGTGGACACTTCGGTTGAAATAGTTTCGTTTGTTGTCGAACTCGAGAACCTTGGGGTTCTTGACCAGCAAGGCAAAAGTACCTGACATCAACTTGGGGTTGTTTCTCACGAGCTCGTTCAGGATGCGTCGGTGCTCTTCGGTAAAGTTGAAGAATAAGCTTGCAGTGCGCGACTCGGGCGGAGGGCTAGACATCACCATTTCCTTGCCTTGAAAAGGATCATCATTAGTCGTAGTGTTCTTGCAAACAACCATCAAGGACTCGATGAGAGGTAAAAGAATGGTAGCAACATTAAGCATGTTCTCTCGCTTGCGGATAGCACTTAGGCAAAGGCTCAGCTTGTCCCACATAGCGGAGAAGGTTGAGTTGTGGTAGAGGGAGGTGACGAGATCAGCTCTCTCATCTTTGCCATTGTCAGACTCAGGTTCGTCGGGTTTCTTCTTGCTGTCAAACAGGTGATCCAGAGCAGTCAGGACACGCAAAAGCTTGTTCTGTTCCGATGCTCCGGGCGAAAACTTAGCCAGAGCGACGCCTTGGATCTCTGTGCCTGAGGATGCCTTCTCGATGTGCGGCAGGAGATTATCCAGGTCTGATACTATGTTCTCGCTTAGAAGACGTGCTTGGTGAACAAGCTCCTGTCCGAAGATAGCTTTGGCGCCGGGAATAGCAGACAAGTTCTTGATAGTCGAAATGGTGTTCTGGAAAGTCTTGGAGCTGCATTCCCGAGCAACGAAGATTCTCACAGCCAGAGTAAGATTCTGAGGGGGGATGACCGGTGGTGGCATTTGACGGAGCTTCTTCTGAGCAAGTTTTCTCGTCTCTCTGTCCTTGGCGGCCTCGTTGTCGTCTACATTCTCCGATGGCTGAGTCTCAGTAGCAGCTGCTTCGTTGGGATCATTGTCTCGTGCAGTTGGGTTGGTGCCCGACTGCTCAGCGGGGGCCTCGGATGTTTTGTTCTCCTCGGCCTCTTCTTCAGCCTCCTTGCGACGTCGTTCAAGGTTTTGAAGGGGAAGGGTCACGCGGTTCAACAAGTCCGCAAGATGGGTCATGACCATAGAACTCTCCATAACCAGGTCGCGATCAAGAAGTGAAAGTAAGGAGTTGATGGCGTACTTATGAGCCTTAGAGTCCTTAGCCTTTCCTTTGCGGCCAAGCGAACGCTTGAGAGTTGAGCCAACAATGTCCTGCTCAGTTAGGAATAGCCAGGGGATATGGGGGTTCTTGGTGCTGAGATCCACCAAAAGATCCAGACACTGTTGAACTATGAGAAGAGGAGACGTTTCCGAGTTTGTTTGCGAAACGCCACTAGCGTTATTCAATGTGGTCAGGCTTCTCTTGAGAGCCTGTGGAGTCTTCTGGTCCGTCCCTTCTACCTTCTCCTTGGGTCTCCTCGCCTTTAAAGAAAGTTGGCCAAAGCTTCGTTCAACAGCACTCATGTCGGTGCTGCCATCCAGTAAGATTTGAAGAAGAGTGCTGATCACTTCGACACGGTTTTGTCGATTCTCACACACATCTGCAAAAACACTGAAGAGGTAGTTGCGGATAGATCCATGTTGAGCAATGAACATCAAACGGAGCAATGTGGCCACACCAGCCTTGTCCAGCATCTGTACGACTGTGCGACGCTGGGCTTTGTTTCCAGAAGACTGGTTTGCTCGATCTGATGGAGGTCGTACTCGAGTGACGGGTGGAGCTCGACCTGTCATGACAGCATGGTGGTGATGCGACAGAGCTCGAGCTTGGGCTGCCATATCTGGAGGTAGTTGGTCAATTAGTTCCTCGCCTTGGTCCATGAGGACTTGTTCCCGGAGAGCTGGGGGGAAAGTAAGGAGTATACTTGCGGGATCCATGTCGGACACAAGAGTCTGGCCCCCTGTAGGTGCGGCCTGGCGACTTTGGTCTTCACGGGTCCGGCGGCGTTGCTCTTGACGTTCCTGCTGGGCAATCTCCAAACGCAATTCCTCAGGGAGAGCGTCAAGGAATTCTTGGAAGACTTCGGTCGATTCACCAGCTGTAGCATCTTCTCGTGCCTGGGATCTCCTGGTGCTGACTGTTTGAGCGATAACCTCCTCCCTGAACTCTTCAGGTAAGGCGGCAAGGTATTCAGGGTCGATGCCTAACTCAGTAACGTCAACTTCCTCGCCTCGAATTGTAGTCATCACCCGGGGCTCATTAGTCGTCGCCATTGGTTCAACCGCTGTATCTCCGCCCTCTGGGCGAGGTTGCTCAGTGGACTCAACCCCTTCCATAACGGTGCTGTCACCCTGGTTCTCGGCGGATCCAGCTTGAGCACTGTTGGCAGCAGCCTCTGACGCGGCTCTCTGGGTGGCCTCGCGTTCTTCAGCTTCTTTCTTCTCCCTCTCAGCCTTTTCCTCGGCCTCCTTAGCCTCTCGGGCTAGTCGCTGCTCTTCCTCGCGCTTCTTGCGTTCCTCTTCCAAGCGCTTTTGCGTCTCGGCTTCCTCTGCCTTGAGGTTCTTCTCCAGCTCGATGGCGGCCGGAGTAAGCTGCGCTACAATAATATTCAGTAGTTTGGCAGCTTCAGCAGGAACGCTGTTTCCAAAGACCATCCTAGCCTCCTCTTGGTATCGTTCCACGGTAGACTGTATGGAGAAAGACACGGCTTGATGGGGCTCCTGTGCTGGACCTTCCCGTCTTTGCTCGCTTCTAGATCGGTTGAGGCCTATACTGCTAACTTCGCGAGTTACTCCCCCGGGGCCCGTGACGTGGAAGTGGAACGCGGGACCACCTTGGCCCATCATGGGAAGAAATTCCATCAGTTCACCAAGGAAACCCATGGGCCCATCGATGGCATGGCGACTAGAATTGCCGAAAAGACTCTCCGGCACTCTTACTCCAATGGAATGGTGGTGTCCAGGACGTTGTGGACCATCATGCCCTTGGTCACCGCGACGGAGGAGAGGATTTGCTCCATCATCTGAATTTGACTGAGGCCCATTGGCACGATGCGTCCGCGAAGAGAAGAAGTTGCGGAAGTCTAAAGAAAGTTAGTCAGAAAAGATTTGTGTGAGTACAAGTCTTACCAGGCATGCCAATATCTCTCGGTCCCGCAGCCATGAAACCGGCAGGGAAAGGACTACGGCTCTCAACTCGAGTGATTAACCGTCTTCTGTCCCGATTATCCATGATGAACATTTGCCTGCGGTCTTCACCCTCAGGGTTGAGACCATCCCATCCCAGAGCGGATATTGGTGGGGGGTTCTCATCAACTAAAGAATGTTAGTGAAGTTTAGGTTCGAGGGACCAGTATAATTAGCTTACGAGGATAATCATCGTCGTAGATATACTCTTCATCCTCCATCTCATCCTCATCTTCTTCATCTTCTAGTCTCTGTTAGCAAGTCATTTGATGAACTAAAACCACAAAAACTTACCGTCTTCATCATGCCCTTCATCTAGATAGTGGTCATCTATGCCATCCATCAGATCTGGACCATAATCAAAACCACCGCCGACTTCGATCATAGCCCGCATACCATCAATGAGGTCGGGACCAAGCTGCATTCTCTGATCGTGTGCATCTGTATGGAAATCCAGATCGTCTTCGCCTTGGTCATCATCTGAGTCTGGTTCCTCATCATCGTCGCCCTGGCTTGCGCTCTCCCACCCGGAATTGCCATCGTCTTCAATTGGGTTGCCGTCTTCATCCACAATCTCCACCTGTTCTTCGACATCCTCCATGTCTGCGGACCCAATTTCGTCATCGTCATCGTCCTCATCATCTTCGCTATCTTCGCTATCTTCGTCATCATCTTCATCCATGATGACCTCAACAATACCGGGTTCGCCATGGAGGCCCTCAATTTCACCCATCTCGCTAAGCTCCTCGTCTTCATCACTGATATTATTTTCGGCATCCTCTGAAATGTCATCTTCCCCGTAGTCCATCTCGTCATCATCATATTCGTCCCCGTACATGTCGTCATCATCATCCTCTTCATCTTCATCGGAATCGTCATCATCTCCTCGTGGTTCGAGCATACCGAGAGCAGAGTTCCGATATAAATCTGGAGTTTCCTCACGATCATCATCCAAATCAGAAAGAGAGGACGTAGAGGCGATGTCATCGTCTCCGTTGTCAGAAACGCCATCAGACGGTAGGGTATTAGATTGGCTCAGCTCTTTTGCCGTCTCAGTCAATACGCGGAGGACACGCAGGATGTACTTAATAGCGCGCTTCACTCCCGGATAATTGAGGTTGATCTCTGCAATAGAGGAAGTTAACTTGTCAAGATATCCCTTCTCATACATCAATCGTCGCAGCTGAGCGTGCGATCGAGCTTGAGTCCCATCAGAGCCCCTGCCGCTGGAGCTTTGATCTTTATCTCTCTCACCAACCATGTAGTTCATAAGTTCGGCAAGACATTGCATTCGAGAGTATCGAATCTCAAGCGGCTCATCCGAAATGGGCGCCTTCTCGTATGCCTTCAGCATTGTGTCGAGAACAAACTTACGCACAAAGAGCAACTCTGGCTCTTCATCATAAGCAAACTTGTCCTTCCCACGATCAAGTGGCTTCTCACTGGTCTTTGCAACCAGTGCAACCAAAACCTTTTGAGCTTGGGTAGATGTTGCGGCCTTTTTCTTGGCAGCAATACTATCGGCAGTCCCACTCAAGTTGCCTTGGCAGAGCAAGTCATAGATCAGGTAGTTCAAAACGCTAGATCGAGGCTTAATCGGAGTGCTTGTCGTCAGAGGTGCGCTGCGCTTGAAATTGATAAACTCCATCTTCGTCCGGTTGTAGCTCTGGAGAAGCTCAGCAAGGCAATTTAGCAAAAAGCAGCGATAGACAAAAATAGGGTGTTCTTCCGCTTTAAAAACTGGTTTGGAAGGCTTCTTGTCTTTTCCATCTGTTCCAGCGCTCTCCTTTGGAGACGGAGCCTCTGGCTTGGATTGTAGATCTGACTTTGAGTCCTTATCCGTGGGCGGGACTTCTTTATCCTCTACCTCGCGGTAATTGACCAGCTCGCAAAGAAGGAAGTGAATCACACCATCTGGATTCTCGACCACGGGCCGCTTACTTTCGTGGTGTGTTTTGGGTGCGTCTGTCATTTCTTTGTCCATAGGCTCAGTCGATGGCTTCACATCATCAGTCGAGGTAGATGGATTAAGTTGCCCCGATTCCGCGGTCTTGTCGTTGGTTTGCTCGCTCTTCTGCTCCTTCAAAACCAATGGCAGAGGGCGAGAGCTATCACTTGTTTGGGGAATCCACCTAGCAAACTGGACCATCTCATTGGAGACTTCGACAAACAAACTAGGCGCCCGAAGAGTAACCGGTGCCATCGCTCGGATATAAGTGATCACATCGGTATGAGGACGCTGGTTGCGCGAGAGGAGGCTCGGGAAAGTAGTCTTGATCTGTGCACGCATGACTTGCTTGAGAATCTCCTCATCTTCCACAATGTGGCGGAGGATAGTCATGATGTGCGTCGACAGTTTTGAGCGTTTGAAACGCTCCGAACCTGCACCTGACAGCTGCTTCGCCATAAGGAACAGCCGTTGCAGGTTTTTCTTGTCGCCTACCAGTTTAGCCAATCGCCGGTTTCTCGTCAAAACAACCAATACCCTCAAGGCTGAGACTGCCAACGTTGCCTCTTTGCCAACTCGTGGGAGCAGCTCCAGAAGCGAGTCAAGGATCTCAATGCGTTGTGCCTCGTTTATAGTTGGTTCCCGATTCTGAATCACAGGAGCCGTTACAGGGTCGTCCAGGGACTTGGGGGGTTTCCATCGTGCGACAACTGGTCGTTCGTCCGCACATATGATTGTCTCCACAATTAGAAGAATGTACGGGATCCATGGTGGCATCTCCTCGCCAGAAGAGGGTGATGTCTTCAGGAAACTGACGTACTCTTCAATCCTCTCCTTCAGCGTATCCGTGTTGCTCTCGTAGAAACTCTCATCCTGAAGCAACAAAGCCAGGAGGTGAGCATATGCAGCAATGGTTTTTCCATTCTGCATCCTCTCCTCCTCTTCGAGGGCCAAGGAAGAGAGTGCGAAAGTCAAGGTAGAGCCAACCTCCTCGTGAGCATCACCATCTTGTTTCTTGAGGACCATGGCCTGGATGAGCTCGGAAACTCCAATCGCCGTTTCAGGGTGCGCTCGGATGACATCAAGGCATCGGTCGATCATACTTTCTCGTAACTTCTCGCGATACTTGTCGACATCAGCTTTGGTGGCCACTGAATGGGTTTCCGGAGTCTGTCCCGATAAGATTTCAGTGGTATTCGCAACAGGCACATCAGCAGGCTGAGATTCATGGCTCATGCTTGGCGTGTCACGGGTCTCATCTGTAGCCTGCGATGATCGGTCCATGAGTTCGCCCAAAGGTTCTCCCAAAAACCTGTCCGCAATGTCAGGTGGGGCGAGTTCAGGAGGGCCATCCAAAGACATGCGATCTGGTTCGGGCCCACTGGATATATTCGAGTCTTCAATATCGTTGCCACTACTACCACTCTCGTTGAGGGCCGAAGTGTCAGAGTCTTCAACAGGAATTGGGTTCCTAGGTCCAGCTTTTCTATCGGTATGAAAGGTGCAATATTCTCGAGCATTCGCCAGATTCCCATTCGCCCTGAAGACAGCTTCAAGCGCTAGGTTTCTCTCAAATCCCTTGCCCAGAAGGTCTTCAACAGCGCCACGATGAGCTCGCCAATCGAAGCGGACGTCGGTGTATTTGAAAAGTTGGATGGGAGGCTTGTCTCTGGAAGTTGATGAAGGTTCGTGATCGCCTGCCGCAATGACCTCAAGAATATCCAATAATCGAAGCACAGTCTGATGAGGGACCTTCTCAACGAAATTAGACTCCCAAAGGGCCGTAATTTCGGGAAGTACCGCCGCTCGAAATTCAACAACAAGTTGCTGAGCGAACTGAGATGATTGCGACCTGTCCACTGAGCGAGGCAACAAGCTGAAAAGACTCGTGGTTTCACCGATATATTTCCCATTGATAAGAGTCAGATACAACTCTAAAATCTTTTTCAGTCCAAAAGCAGCAACCTTAGACCTCGAAGACTTGCTGCCAGCCGTCTCTTCAGTATCGCGAACAGCCTGGGAGAAGACCTTCAACATTGAGTTCAAAGTCTCCATGCCGCCCTCTTCCTTGAAGGCCAGAAGAACGGGCATGATGATTTGGACAGCCGAGCGCTCGCTTGTACGGACATTAGGATGATCAATCAACATCTCGGTAACAGTGTGGAGCATGATAATCCAGAAATGGAAGTCCTTGGAGGTTGGTTCGGGGCTTGCAACAGAGGGCCGAAGCTGGCTCAGAACGGTATCGGCTAGGGCTCTGGCAATTTCGAGATGACGAGGTCTTGAAAATTGATCTCGGGGGTCTCGCTCACGTCTAGGGAGTAATGCCTTGCCGAGAGCCTGGAAGAGAGGAAAGGTAGTGGGAATCATAGGGTGGAGAAGGACTCGAAGCGTGTCGTAATTTTGAAACCTGGGACTAGCCTGTTCCTCTTCTGTTGGGCGGTTAGGCCCCGAGTCATCAACCTCGCCCCTAGACGGCCAGTTTCCAGCACTGTTAAGCATATCAGGCAACGGATCATCAGTCTCAAGCTCAGCGACACCGTCAGGCAACGGCGCTTGGCGCCTAAACGACCAGTGCTGGGGAACTGCGGTCAGTTCTCCCGCCTCTTCCGCCAACAAACCACGCAACAACGGTCCGATCGACTTTACCAGACCTAGATAGTAGTCATAGACGTTGATCGGGTAGAACTGTAGAGTGTTGGATCTGGCCGTGGGGAAACAGTCGGAGATGATCTTGATAAATGTCTGCGCATTCAAAAGCGCCTTAATAATCCTCGTACCATCCTTCATGGCTCCTGACTGTTCCCCATTGTCAGGGGCTGTGCTGGAACCTGCAGAGAGGAAGTTCGCAAAGTAGGGAGGTACCGCATCTGTCTTTGCTGCTAGGGGTTGTAGAGTGTCTATGGCTGACTGGGCGCGGCGAAGGAGAGAAGGCAGTCCACGGATTGGAGATTGCTCAATGAGCAGTGAGACCACTTGGCTAAAAATTCTTGAGGCAATTGAGTCGCCAAAGCCAGTGGGAAGACTGGGAGACTCGCAGATATCAAGCACCAGCTCAAGACCTCCTCTCTGGAGGAAGCTAGTCTTCAGTGTCGAATTCGCCAGATAAGCGCTCAGGAAGTTTCCGAGAGCAAAGATATAGGGAGTTATCGAGTTTTTGGAGGAATCCGTGCGTCCATCATCTCGGGCATCGACAGGCGAGTCTCGTGACGAAACAGCGTCAGGCATACTAATGTCTATGTCACCAGGGACGCTGGGTTCTTTGCCTTTAACTGATGATTTAGGCATGACAGCACCACTCTCATCGAGGGAGACCGTCTTTCCATCTGTGTCAACGAGGAGCAGTCTGGCACCCCAACCTGCCGTCTTTGCCTTATCAATACCAAGGAAACGGACACGGGCGACCATATCAATAACAGCATTTGAGATTGAAGTGCGGAGCTGTGGGTGGTGACGAGCAAGCTCGTCAAAGCTGGCACCAACATTGGTAGCAAGCTCGGGGTCGTTCTCCATACAACGAACATGGTCAGGACTCTCGAAAACCTCCAAAAAGCTCTCGAAAGCTTTCGACGTGACAACCATCTTCATTCCCGCATTGTTTAGGGAAATTGAGTTGAGAACTTGGGGGACAACCGTGATGGCGTCGTTAGATGGAAGGATTCCAGCGGCCAAAGATTCACGAGATCGTTCTCGAAGGGTCTCTTCAGTTGGAGGGTGGACGCCTGTATCTTGATCAAGGACAGATGAAGCAGGGCTATCTGGGGAATCTGAATCATCACCATCCCTCTCGTTCGCTTTCTGGTCCTCAATAGCCGCCTTTGGAAGAGGGTTTCCAGTGATAGATTCCAAGTAAGTACTAATCATACCCGATTCGGAGATGGCCGCGAAGCTTGTAGGATCGTTGTTGATGAAGTCACTGAGGATGGTTACGGAATTCGTCCAAACCACAGATCCGAAACTCTTCTTGTCTGCGATGACGGCTCGTAGGCTTCCTAGGAGATCAGATTTATCGGCCAGGTTGCGAAGAAGACGATCTGTGTTTCCACCGTAACTGTAAGAGTTAGACATAATGTGGTGAACAAATTTGAGAAGCCATTTCAGGGTTTGCTGTTGATTGAAAGGAATCTTATAGTCCACAGCACCAGACTGCTGGTTCGATGGTATCCCTTGCCCGGCTTTGTGCAGGGCTTGAGCTTCGTTGATAGTATCCACGGCCAACTGGGCTACGGCATCCAAACCTTTAGCGTTGAAGAACGCGGTAAATGCATTCTGATAAGTCCAGATAAGACCATCTAAGAAGGCAAGAATCATTGAGTGGTTACGCCGTGCAACAGTTGATCGAATGCCGGCCATATCGATTAAAACATCCATGAGGCCAGCACCAACCATCTCACTGCCAACTCGAGTGGACATGGATAGTTGAAGGGTAAGGGAGAATAGATTGTTGCGCCATTCATCCATGTCGGTGACTTGGTCACCCTTGTCACTCTCAGTGTCCTCCTTCATGCTGGCAACGGCCTTTCTGATGACGTAAAGAAGGATGCCATGATTGACATTCGCGTTGACCGCCGATAGAACATCCTGGACCTTAGCATGCAAATTTGCGATTGCTTCAAGCAAGGCGAGAGCAGCCGCTTGCAACCAAATGGGAACATCAACATTCCCATCGACCGAGGGATGGATCAGCTCGGCAAGTTGATACACTAGCTGAAACCTGCGAGTTTCGTCCACATCCTGACGAAGAACCTTTTCAACAAAGTTTGACTCGGTGTGAATGTAGGCCAGGTTGGTGACCGCCAAAATACGGACTAATAAGAGTCTCTGTCGCTCTTCTCGGGATCCGGTGAGGGCCTTGGCAGCTCGAATTCGGTGGAATGTCTCATACTTGGACGCAGGTGGCATGTCGTCGGAACATCTCGACATCAGCTCGAACACTGGAGTCGAGGCGACCTGTGACTGAGGTAACTCGACCCACTTTGGACCTGGAGGAGCAGATTCGTCCGCAATTCCAGGTGTTCGGGGACCCAGCGGGGATGAATCCTCTCCAAAGTGATTCCGTGATTTAGGGGTCTGATGTTGATGCGAAGTCATAGTAGAGCTTCGACGAAGTGGTGTGGGAGTGGATGGAGCAGAGGACCGGCCGTGATCAATAGTGGTAGTAGATTCCTGAGCTGTGTTCTGAGGATAATAGGAAACCTTGACATCGCCCCAGCTTCTCCAACGCTTATCGTCAGACGAAGCAAGGGCAACCAGATCATTCGCATGCATAGACGTAACTGCCTTAGAGCTACTACCCTGTGCTCTCTCTTTACCCTTGGCTGAACCTGGAGTATAAGAAGGCACGGGATCTGAAAGACTGACGAAGGGTGTCTTGATAAATGGGAGGGCCAGTTGATGCACGCGATCAAGGTCGATGTTGTAGTGGTTGGCTAGGAGTGCCGTGCTTATCTGTCTAGAAGCAGTTCCTATACGCTTGACGGATGCTTGATATCTTTGGGCCAGCTCAGAGCCAACTTGTAGTGTGGCGATAAGAACGGTCGAGGAAGTGGTATAAAGGAGATCGTTGAGGTGAGGGCTACTGGCGTAGATGCTTCTGTTTCCAGAATGCTCCAGTAGCAAACAAGTGAACTTCAAGACGCTCTCTATGAGCTGCCTGTCACCGTCTGCTGGATAACCGAGGTCCGTCAGCTCCGCCGTAGACCACTGTCTCTCATCGCTGAAGGAGAACTCTGAGGTCTGGTTAAGAAGCACGTCGCACCCAAAGTCACGGACTTGAGGCCCCTCGTTCAACTTGTATATCACACATGAGTACTCGAGAATGCTGTCGAACCGATTAAGCAGTGGTATCCAGTGGTAAAGATCGCCTCGAGTGAATGGCCATCGGGATGGAAATGTAGCGAGGTGCTGCGGCAAGAGGGGTAGAGGGGTTGAAGTTGCCGACTCGACGTAGTTCTTAAGCCAAGGAGACTAGACGGGGTAATTAGTGACACAGCGATGGAGGAATTTCGGATGAGAGGCACATACCAAGGTCTCCTTGTGCTTCTGCTGCATCTGCTTGATAATCTTGCCCATCTTGAAGGTGAAAGCGGCGGAGCCGCT
Source organism: Mariannaea elegans (assembly GCA_930272665.1). Lineage (NCBI taxonomy): Eukaryota > Fungi > Ascomycota > Sordariomycetes > Hypocreales > Nectriaceae > Mariannaea > Mariannaea elegans. The sequence goes on along the minus strand of CAKNEU010000002.1, from coordinate 647,582 downwards.
GAAAACAATGCAAGCTCCCCCTCCACTACAACTGGGTTACCTAACCCGCCACAGCGACAGCTTCGCTCAGTGGTGCGATTTACCCTCTCTGGATAAGGCTAGGTATCGGGGGTTATCTATGGTGGATGTCGTGATGATAAACCTAGATCTTGCTGAACGTCGGTCTGTGAGGCTCGGCGGGGTTAGAACTGAAAGATTTGAGTATTTAAATCCGTCGTGATGCAGCCGAGAGCCGGGATCAGGGTATCGTTAAAATCAACGGTGCTTATATTTGGGAGCGACTATTTCGGGATGATGTGATGAGGATAGTGCAGCGTAGTCGCCGAGAGAGAATCGTTGGTGGTTGATGAAGCTCAGTTTCGCTATTCAAGGTCGGTGCAGTCGGCCTAGACAAATAGCTCCGCCTAACGTCAAATCAAACCAGTTCGCAGAAAAAACAGCTAGGCCCACCGCGCAAGCCACTAGCTTTTAGAGGAACAACGAAAGATTCTCCCGGATAGAGAAAAAAAAGCGTGTTGGGAGAATGTGGAGGAAAGATGAAGAGTGGGAAAGGCGTATGCCAAATGTCAGGCTCAGGTTGAGAAGTGCAGGCGGGTGGGCCTTTGCGTAATAGGTGTACCTAGGTAGGTAGAAGGTGGGCGGGATGTACCTTGAGGGCAAAATTACGCCGCGAGGTACAACTCAGAGCTTCGACCAAATCGAGTCGCCGAAGGGCCGGATTATCCTTTCGGGAGTTGGCCTCCACCTTTCATCAGTTTATCTGCCTGCGAGTCTTCACTGCCTTGTCAGAGGTTTCAAAGCTGCCCGGTTCCTATCGAGGTGCCTTCTCCGAAGGAAACATGTAGTACCAATAGCATTTTGCGGTGATGCACCCTTGAAATCCACTAGAAGGCAAGCCCTGTCCCTCCGGTCAGCGGCGGGTGGACTGAATGGCTGTCGTGTTTTCACTTTGTGAATCAACGGTTGATTCCGCACCTTCATTACATTTCAATTCTTATTTTGTTTGTTTGTTATCGTCTACCCTCGGGCGTCACGTGGCTTACTGCATAATACCATATCTGAAATGAGAACACCGTCAAACGTACTTGGCCGTCTCATTTGGTGTGTACGTGCTGCGACCACCACTCATCAAGAAAGTCTAAGCCGCCTTATTTGTAACTTTCTCTTGCTCTCACACTCTTCTTACTTTTTATATGAGAGTTTCACCGCGGAGGGGCCGGCCAGGTAGACTGGTCTTCCAAACAACATAAAAATATAATAATAAAAATAACCATGGTGTTTGTAGATACCCGGTAGTCTTCGCCTTGCCACCTCAGGCGTTGTGTTACCCTTCATCATAATCAATTGTCTCTCGGGTCTCTCCTACATGTGGAGCATCAATCCTCGTCAGCAAGATATTGCTCGTTACTTGATCGCGTTCGAACAAATGAAAGTCTGGTCATGAGTTGGCCGTGGAGTTATGCTATGTTCTGCGTAGGGGTCATCATATATCATAGACTTGCTCACCAGGAGTCGTAGCCAGGCCGAACTAGGATTGTCTCGACTATCATGTTCGGTTTATCGATCACCTCAGCTGACGCAGGTGATCACAGAACGAAGAACCACTTCCGTCATGAAGACAAGATGTTGATTATCCCGCAGTCAGGATGTGTTGTGGTGGACTCGCCTAGAATGTAGGCAAGTGTAGGGTAACACGTGAGCACAGGAAGCTGGGATGGGGACAGTCATTGAGACAAATCCAATTGCGGATATGCTTTTTGCTTTGCACGCCACTGTTCACAGCGTTTGGTTTATCGTAATGGTCGGTCTCGGTAGGAAAAAAGATGATGCCAATAGACTGCCTATGGCTTGAAGTTAGCGAGAGCTGCAAATGTCCACCAAGTGTTCTAGCAGGAGAAAAGCTCTGTTTTCAACACTGTTATAACTAGAGGGACGCTGATGCATGGGCTTCTAGCCTCGCCACACAGGATTTGCCTCCTTCCCAATAAATATCATAGTCATGAGATCGATAAAAGGATGGACAACCGCCTGGCCTGAACGTGTTAATCTCCAATGTTCTTGTTAATTAGGGCTTGATAAACTAACTTATCTGTCCAAGGCATGTCGTAACATGGGCGGGGACGTCATCGTTCGGACTACGCCCGGAATTTGGTATGAACGGGGGGTGCCGCCAAAACCGCCCCTGCGTTAGTGCGAAACTGGCGGAGCAAGGTCCGTTATTCTAGTTCGAGAATCAAGATGAAATAAAATGAACAAAGACAATTTTCACGCGGATAGACAAAGCAAGGGAGAAGTTATGGAAGCAAGGGAGGACAAATGCCTTGTGCAATTGTGCGGTGGTCACCTGTTGATCGAACGTGCCCTAGCGTATCGCCATCCATCGCTGGAAGAGGCGCCGTACGAGACGTGCAGACACGATTCCAGGGAGCTACGGAGTGAAACATGCGCGCATGGGCCGGACATCATTGGCTGAGGGGGCTTGACTGCTCGTGGCTCCGTGCCAATGCGGACCTGGTCGTCTCTGAAACGCCCTTGCCATGTCTCCCGTCTTTCTGTATGTACATAGTACTCCGTGTGCATACGGAGTACTGCAGACGGTTTATTATCCCTTGGGGTGACCGTCAGGCTTTCTGAGGATGAAGAGGCACACACAGTCGCAACGACGAGAAATAATTAGAAAAAAAAGGAGAAGAAAAGAAAGAAAGAAAGAAAGAGAAGTGCTCTGGTGACTGTCGAGACCATATCGCCGGGATCATTAAACAGGGGTCCTGGATAGGCATTGTTTCAATCTCTGAACCACTTTTGGCAGCTGCTGGAACGCAGGACATCACCAGGTTGTGTATTCCTTCAGACCTGCTAATTACTACTATGCAGACGTATGGAAATTTACCTCGCGTTATGGGCTTGATTATTTCAGGGCATGTAGGCAGCAAGTCCGGCTCAGTGAAATGGAATTTTCTTGGCCAACGATGCTAAATGATGACCCGTAGATTCTTTCCAGAAGCAGGTAGCCTGATTTGGCTCTTGTGCTTGTTAAAGACCTATAAACCTAATGCCCGTCATAAGGAGAGACATGTATTCGATCTCCAAGAGCGAATGAAGAGCGCCGTGTCGCCATCTCAAATACAGATGTAGTATGTAGGTCTGGCGCTTGGCCATATGCGTACAGGATCTGGGCATGGTCCGTCAGACATTCAGGGAGCGACGTCAAGTCCTCCGCAGCGAGAAATCCTATCAACAACCTCTCACCAGTGCAATTCAAGGAGCCTTTTTTCTTCACCGAGGACTAGGATCCCGGGCTCTCTAAAGAGCCGGCAGTCCGTTTGCTCGTCTCCCGTTAGGGCGGATTAACTCCGTGATTTAGTTATCTTTGTGTAATCCGAACAGTCTCACAACAGGAGGAGGAGGAACGTGATGAGTGCTTTGAATAAGTGAGAGACATTTCGGCTGACTTACTGCCCTCTGCCAAAAAAACGCCACTTCCATCTCCATCCAGCAGACAAGAGGTCTTCAAACTTCGAAAAGAAGCGGGCTTTGTGGCGGGCTTCCATTCCAGGACCTTGCCAGCCAGCCAAAGTTAGCAGCTGTTTGGCAGCTTGCCCTGCCCACTCATCAACCGCCGTACCCTGCCACCTCCCGCCCCCCTTATTAGCTTACTGCCCATGTGCATGCATGAAGTACATACTGGCTGTCTTCGAGCTTACGGATGGTCTTTTATTAGGTGGTTCTACCGATACGCAGTAGCTTGGAAGTACGTACGCTGGCACTCGCTAACGACACCACCCCGCTAGCATAACCTAGTGCCCGGTTTTTTTTAAGGCGGGTTCCAGCGCCTCAAAATCACCCCAAAGCTTCTAAGTATTATCTGTCGTCTCTCCAGTCCCGTTTCCCAAATCGTCAAGGGGACCGAAATCCAACGCCACAATCTCGGGGATTTCTAGCTACAGTTAACATTCCTCCCTCCTCCAGCTCTTCTTTTACATCCAACTACTCATCGTACTATCTCGAACTCTACATCAATCACAGACTGCATGGACGGCAATTGAGGGGCCACATCAATCTTCCTACGCCTCAGGTACTCGACTTCAAACCATTCAGCCCGCACAGCGTGCCTCCGAACTACGGCACAGTCGAAGCCATGTCGCAACAGGAAGAAGTTCCCTCACCGCCTCCTCGAGTTGGCGATGCCCTGAAACAACATAACTCGAGAGAAACAGTAAACGAAACAAAGAGACTCTCGTCTGGTACGGAGTCTGACGACGATGTTGTATGTCCGCCCTATGTCCCTATATTTCTGTCCACCTCAGTCACACGACAGACTGCACCCGAACCTCAAACAGACCCTTACTGAACAAGCAGGTCACCGAGAATGACGCCTTCGAAGATGCTGTCGACGCATCCCCCGTGGAAGAAAACGCTCCTGTGCGGTCTCTCACGAAGAGATCCATCTCCGCCTCCAAGACTCAGCGTCTCTCCGCCGAAGAGACCCTAAACGAACAACGCGCTCAAACAACCTCGAACGGCATTCACGAACAAGAGGATGGTGATGAGGACGATGACGAGGACGATACTGACACGGAACAAAACTCCATGTACTCGGCCGACGAGAAAACCATAAACGGAAAGTCGTCCGGTCGGCGAAAATCATCTGTTTCCCATCGCATCTCTAATACTTCGAACCTCGACAACGTTGATCTTGATGATGCTGACGATATTCCGCCTTCACCACCTGCCAAAGGTAATTAACAATACAGAATAAAGCTTTTGAAACGAGCACTGGTTAACAGAAATCTTGTGGCAGACCCAAAGGCCCCCCCACAACAGCCACAACAAGTTCCTAAAACCATATCACTGAGCAGTATCACGAGTTCTCTCCCATCGCTGCCCTGGTCACCACCAGCCGAATCTCCTTCCAAGACCCCGAGTCCGCCAATAGCGGCGGTCGCCCCCCCGCCACCACCACCCACTCAACCTGCACCTGGTCGGAAACTCACCAGCCCCTTCTCATGGCTATCCCGAAATTCAAGCAAAGAAAAGGAGCAGCCTTCCCCCCCAGCACCGCCCACAAATCGAAGAAACACGGCCAGTTCAATCGCCACTCTCACAAGCAACCCCGAGATGATGCTGAGCAAGCTGGAGGAAGAGAATGACGGTGAAGTCGAAGTGCATCGAATCAGTCTTCGAGACCGCTTTAAGCAGCTTCGATTGCAGCAAGAGGGCCATGTAGCGGATGGAGAGGATGACCGCACTGGTGGAGGGGGTTCTAAGGCAACTGGCCTTGGTATCACAGTCGCTGAGCAGCTTCACCCTAGTGAGAAGCCTCCACCGTCTCCCGTCCCCGAACCAATCGCTGGCTTGGCACCAGGAACTGTATCTGGCGTGAACGCGGGCCCTTCTGCTATTTCAGAGACCAAAGTCGACTGGGATCTCTGGCAAGCAGTCGTTAACGAAGGCCCAGCAGCTGTGGCCCGGTCAAGTGCCGAAGATTTGAACAGAGCCATCGCAACAGGAATCCCTAGTGCCATACGAGGAGTTATCTGGCAAGTTTTGGCTAGTAGCAAAAACGATGAATTGGAGATTGTGTATAAGGATCTGTCTACCCGTGGGACAGACAAGGCCAAGGACCGACATAGCAACGGCACCACTACTAGCTCATTGAGTAATGGAAATCTGAGTGTTCAGAGCGGTGAGGCCATTGCTTCTTCTGCATCTTCTGTCAATTCAGGGGATTCTGGGTCTAATGGTGTGTCTGAGAAAACGTCGGAGGTCATCTTGAAAGCTCAGGCTGCAGCAGCTATGGAGCGAAAGAAGAAGGAGAAGGAGGACGCTGCAAATCTTCAGAAGCTCGAAAGGACTATCCGCCGCGATCTCGGCGCCCGTACCAGTTACTCTAAGTATGCGGCTGCTGCGGGCCTCCAGGAGGGTTTGTTTGGAGTCTGCAAAGCTTACGCCTTGTTCGATGAAGGTGTGGGCTACGCTCAGGGCATGAACTTCCTGATCATGCCCCTCCTATTCAACATGCCTGAACAAGAGGCTTTCTGTCTCCTTGTGCGACTAATGAATCATTATAAGCTGCGAGACCTTTTCAGTCAGGATATGCCTGGACTCCACATGCACCTCTACCAATTTGAGCGATTGTTGGAGGACTTCGAGCCAGCCTTGTACTGTCACCTTCACCGCAAAGGCATTTCCTCTCACCTTTATGCCACACAGTGGTTCTTGACACTCTTCGCCTATCGATTCCCACTCCAGCTTGTCCTCCGCATTTATGACCTGATTCTCTCTGAAGGCCTGTCTGCCATTTTACGATTTGGCCTTGTCCTTATGCAGAAGAACGCGTCCACCTTACTAGGACTATCTGACATGCAGCAACTCACGACCTACCTGAAAGACAAACTCTTTGATGTTTACATCGACAAAGACCCCAGCCACGGCAGCATTCTCGAGAACGGCTTCTTTGGCAGCTCGACCTCGAGCATGGACAAGGAGGTCTACCGCGCAGACCAGCTTGTCAGGGATGCAAGCGAAGTCAAGATCACCCCGGAGATGCTGAAGGCATATACCGTGGAATGGGAGGAGAAAACTAGAGTCGAGAAGGATCGGGAGAATGAGCTTCAGGAGCTTCGACTCGCAAATCAAAATTTCGCTGTCAGAATCCGAAAACTTGAGGAGCGGGTTGAGGCCTGCGATCGCGAGCAAGCCGATCTTGCTAATGAGTTGGTTCGCACTAAAGTCGATAACGAAGAACTGAAGGATGAGAACGAGAGCCTGAAAGGCCAAGTCCGAGAGCTGCGTATTGTTATTGAGAAGCAGCCCGAAGAGATTGAGGAGACCTGGAAGCTCGAACGTGATGACTTGATGAAGCGCAATTTGCACGTCCACGAAGAGAACCAGAGGCTAGAGAAGGAATTGGGCGAACTGGAGGAGGAGCTGGTTGGAACTAAGCTAAGCTACGCTGAAGTAAGTCTCCAAAATACTCCGCCAAGCACATCCCACTAACACAGTTTTTACAGATCAATTCCCAGCACGAAACCCTCAACCGGAAGTGGACTGATCTCAAGCGTCAGTTTGCGTAAGGGCCTCCTTCATTGCCAGCCGCCGGCTGGGTGTATTTGGTCCTCCCAAGCTTTTTTTGTTTTTGTTTTTGGTGGACCCAATCTTCATGTATAAAGTCTTACAATCCGCCTTTCCGCCATTTCTTTTGGACGGAGTCTTCCCCTTGCTGAATGGCACGATTCTCGCTAGAGTTGTGAGTTCTCAGCAAATGTGGTAATGATGGGAACACAGGGGGAAGCCACTTAGTGGCATGTCATTTCTCATATCCCACAGAACAATGATGAGGTTCCATTGTCTCTAGTACGAGGCGCTGGTGTCGCATGGGGGCGTTTTGGGTTTGATGTTAATTCTCTTTGTACCCCGTATTGGGAGAAAGTAGATGAACTCTCGTATTGTTTAGTTTGTTCCAACAGAGGTTGACGAGAAAAATGCAAATAGGTGCGAATAATCACTTTGGCACATGCAGATAGTTTGAAACATCACAATTGAGAGAGAGGAATAAGACCTTGATTATGAATTCAATTCATTGCAAGAAAAAAAGTTCTTTTCATTCCCTATGGACCCGACCCGATGCTCATATGAAGCTCATATGCCTTGAAATGCCAAGACAGCGAGAAATCCGTAACACCATACCAAGGGCGGATACTCCTCCATTGATATTCATCAGTTAGTTTACTTGTGGAGCTTGCGCTGGTAGAAAGCGAGCTCCTCGCCCTCCAGGATGTAACCGTCGCAGCGACCGGACTGGCCAGGTCGGCTAGAGATAATGGCATAGAGACGACCAGCCTCGAACTGCTTCTCAACGGGGGCCTCGACCTTGCCACCGGCAGCGAAGCGGGCAGCCTGCTTCTTCTCGACGGCGTTGGACTTCTTCACCTCCTCCTCGGTCTTGCCCTCCTTGGCAGCCTGGGCCTTCTGGCGTCTTCGGCCGATGGGCTGGCCGTAGTGGGCCTCGTACCACTGTCGGAAGGGAGCGGCATCGACCTGGACGACGGCGCTCTTGGTCAGAGTGTTGGTTCGGACCAGCTCGTTGTTGGAGGGATGGTAGGCGACGGCGATGACACGGGTCTTGCGGGTGCAGCCCTCGGAACCCCAGGCGAAGTTACCGGAGTCGAGACGGAGGGCACGGTACTTGTGGTTGCCGCCACGGGTTCGGACGGTGTGAACGCGCTTGGCGCCGATACGGGTGTTGGCACCCTGGCGGCCAGCCTCGAAAGCGCGCTTCTTCCCTGTTGTCAAAGGTCAGAACGTATGTTCAAGAAACATACGGGCTTTCGATTATTACGCACGGTAGTAGGCGCGCTTGGCACCGGAGGCGGATCGCTTGTGGCGGGAGTCACGCGAGATACCCATGATTGCGGTTTCTGTACGAAGGCAAAAGAATCTCAAGTGGTTAGCAAGATATTGCTTCGACGCAGCGACTGGAAGGAAAAGAAGAGGAATAGGAACCCAATATCCTGTAATCGAGATCGACAGTAATCGATGTCGTTGATCAGAGTATTGAGTCCTATTCTCGTGGTCTTGTACTCACCTGATGAGGATGGCGGTCACCAGGCAATCGAATTGACGGATGTGGGAGGAGTGAACTTTTCGGCGGAACGAGCGTGGAGATCTGAATTGCATGCAAAATTGAGGTTGTGTGGGCTGGGGGTTTCGCTAGCGCACAGTACGTACAGCTACGGCACTACGGAGCACAAGTTGTTCCGGATAACCCTCACCCGCACGTGATAAAAGGGTCTACTCTGACGGGCCCACATTACATACATACAGTACTTCGTACCTCGAGTTACCTTAATACCAAAGTACCAGGTATTGGGTAGGTGGCTGAAAACTTCCTCCGTACTTAGGTAGGTAGCCACCATCACTTAACCAGTTACGGTACTTGGCATCAAGTGGAAGCATGGCAGCTACTCTGAGTCCATAATATCATATGTATCATTTAATTATACATGTCACCTTCAATTCGTCACCTTTGGTTCACTTGAAAGTTGGTTGTGTGTGAAAGATGAAAACTGACTTTGGTATTCTGAGTCTTATTTTTTTTTCGGGGAGGGGGACGGGAAGGGGGAAGATATATGCTACCTTCGCCTCTCTTGGGAGCTTGATGTTCACATGCCAACGTCTTACCTCTGTCAAGCTAGGCAGCCCATTCCGTCCCAAGATCCTAATCATAGTGTGAGGTCAACTCTGGTATGTTTGTCAAACGCTAGAGAGATCCGAGAGAGATCTGATACTCTAATAGGTTGGAAAACTGCAGCCGTTGCAGTTTCAATCCTTCCCCAATCTCAATTCATTCTCTACTTCTCCTGCTCGCTGTGCATTGCTCAACCCTGTTTCTCTTCCTTCTTATGGAGCCCCTGCTCCTTCTCTTGAACTCCTTCAATATGATTGAGGATAAGATTGAATGAGTACGGGAGTTCCGTCACCTCGACGTCATCAAAACTCATTCGGTCATCAGGGTCGGGTGCGTTTACAGGTGTGATGTCCAGAAATCCAAGTCTGACCTTTTTCTTGTTCCAACGGATGGAGCCGTCTAAGTTGAAAAGCGAGTCTTGATTTCCAAAAGGGAGGTTGACGGGTAGTATGTTGAGCCGAGGAAGAGGAAAGCAGCGAGTGTTGAAGACCCCACGCTTGTCACCCTCCTCCTTCAATTCCGCCAGAGAGGGCCATTCCACCAGACTCGTTTGGGTGGCTGGTTCTCTATCAAAACAACTCACAATTGCAAAAACCGGCGAAAGCTTGTCCTGAAGCTCTTTACCCCCAAAAAGCACAAGTGGCTGTCCTTTGTCTTTACCATCTGTCCTGGCAGACGCTTGCATCTTTTCCACCTCATTCAAGAGCTTCACCTTCTCAGTTTCGGTAACTTCCGCCTTAAACGCTGTCAGCTCAGCGGGATTTTGCGGGACAAACGGTGACTTGTCCGCGCCCATGTAGTGAAGGTTTATTAACATTCTCTGGAACGCAGTTCTTTCTTTTGTCTCTCCGCTGACCCACCGTTTGGACTGGGACCACGACCCGGCCTTATCAGAGCTGGGCCCTGCAGGCGATTCCGTCTGCGCAACTGTCAATCGAGGTACTCGAAGCTGCAGAGCGGTCGAAGCTTTCGGTCCTTTGGGAGCCTCTTCCGGTGGCGAAGTAGCCTGAGCCATTTGGCTCTTAGCGGGTACCGTTCTTGGCACGAGTTGACCTTGGGAGTTGCCGCTATCGTTGTTAAGGCTTGCACGATTATTCCTATGATACTTGATAACGGAACCGGCTTGTCCTGGATTAATCTGGCTAACACCAGCTGGAGCCATGTCTTTCTCAACGTCCTCCCGAAGAACCATTTTAAACGGCTGTATTTGCTGATTGCATACGTCAGTTTTGAGTGCTATTTATATGCAAGGGGACTTTAAGCTTACCATTCTTGTAGTTGAGCGAGTTGGGCATGGGGTTTGCTCCCTTGGGAACTCCATGGCTGTGGTCTTGATTCTGATATCTTGGCTGGGCTCTGACGACCTGGCTCGCTGCTTGAAATACGGCGTGTCGACTTGTTTCACTGCTTCTGCTCGAGTCCTGTGACTAGATGTAGATGCTGGGCGCGAATGGACGTCCTGACCCCCTGTTCGATGCTGACGTCTAGGGTCTGTCGGGCGAGATCTGGCCCGACTTGGGACCTGGAACTGCCTGGGGGTTCTCGTGGCTTCGTGAGTGCTCGAACTGGTATCGAAAGAGGATTGTGGTCCTTGATAGCCTCCGGCTTGCCAGAGTTGAGGGACCCCTGGGCCGAAGAGGTTAGGTGGTTGAGGAGTTAGCCAAACTGGACCTGGGTGAGCGAAAGCCGTCTCCCATGCTACCTGTTCTACGGGGCCCTGGACTTGTGGTATATGCATATGCATATGCATATTTGGCATCGGGTGATGAGGCGCGGGCATGAAACTAGGAGAGTAAGTCTCTGGGTAGTAGAAGAAACCTCCATTCGACGGTACTGGAGGAGGCTGCGGCATAGTTATAGGATAACCGAACGGGCCAGGGACGGGTAGCACAGACATAGGGGAAGGGTGTGTTGGCAGAGGAGCGAAAGACGAAATCGCTTTGCTGGGGGCTGCGATCTTCCCCACCTTTGGCTTAATAGATAACTCGTGGTCAGGTTTCGGGGTTGGTGGCATGTTGGTGGTAGTTCTAGTCACCTCCATGGTCTGAGCCTTGGTAGTGCTGGGAGGCGCTGATGAAGGAATTGACGTGACAATCTGCTGCTTATTCTCGACCCAGGCAAGCTTCAACGGTGTTATTGGTTTGACATCGTGAAGCTTTGTCTTTGGTGGTTCGCGAACTGGGGTTGAACTGGTCGGTTTCCTAGTCTTACCGGACATACTAGGACCCTGCGGGTCAGGTTCTGGCCCAAATTTCGGCACCGATGGAGGTGTTGTATTTAAGGCTTGCGCTTCTTTGCCGAGGTATCTCATTACCGTTCGCTTCTTCTTGTTCCGAGAGGATGCCCCAGTGTTGGTGGCCGCAGGTTTCTTAGTCGATGTCTCTAAAGAAGGAAACATGTCGTCATATTTTTTTGGATCCAAACTGTCTGGATCGGGGGGGTCACTACCCTTCCTGGTGTATGTTTCAGCGTTCTGAGGAACCTGCTGGGACGATCTTGGTTGGCAGTTTCCGCCTCTCAAGCCGGGTTCAGGGCTGACAGGGCCCGGTCTGAAGGCCTCCGCGTTCGGATTCATGTTTTCTGCGAGGTCCTGAGATCTCCATGTGAGCTTAAGAAGGCAACGAAGAAATGAGGCTGTCCTATGCCGTAGATATGTCGCGATGGCAACGGGCACCTAGAATTAAGAGACTCAAGAAGTGTGTGGCGGAGGGCCGCGACTCGATCTGTGTTCAACTTTGAGTGCTTCTTAAGAACTAATTTATGCCGTATTAGCTGAAAATACTTCCATGTTGAGTGTTGAAGATATCCACTGAGTGGTAGACGTCTGGCAAACATCAAGCACGGTAGAACGTGGCTCCAGGCAGATGAAGTTTGATTTGGATGGCGAAAATTCATACGTACTTTCGATTGCGTTGAAAGCAAACTGGGCAGGGGATTCAAGCCAAACATCCGGCGTGTGGCAGAGATTCAGGAGGAGGGGGCGATGTTGACAACTCAAGCGAGGATCAAAGGACAGTCGTGTTGCGGCGTAACGAAAGGGCAGAGGAGAGCCCGACTACGTACCTATGAAACCGTGCTGAAGCCCTGCTGGAATTTCTAAGGGAGCGCAGCCTAGATGCACCACTCGTTGGACGAATGGGTGGTAGACTTGGGCTGGCTGCGACTGGTGTTCACCTGGCTGCGGACCAGTCGGAATGGAGTTGACGTTCCCACCTTAGTGACCAAATAACAGGGTAGTTATGGACGTTCAAATGGTGAGATATCAAGGAGTGTAGTTCGATCTACTTTGTGGTGAAGACTAAAAGATTATTTATAAGTGGTTATTTAATCCTGAACCAGAACCTTGAACTATATTATCAGAATGCGCATTACTAGGGATTAGAATGCATGGTCACAGTTGTTCTATTTCTTGATATTTAAAGGGGACATCGCACGCTTGCTATGAATAAGAGAATGAACGTGTACCAAATAAATATGTCTTAGCATGCATTAATTTAATAGGGTGAATCATTGAACCTTTGTTGTTTAGATATTCTCATGTTCAACTAACGCCAACACATTTGAATAGGTGGAAATTGCAACAAGAATGCCCGGCAGGTAGAGATATGGTCTTTACTATAAAATTTAAAATGAAGAACAATGCCCTAAATACCGAATATCCAAAGAATATTGTAACCAGTCGGAGAAAGTGACTTCTCAACGACGAGGAGTCAAACTCATCTGTTCTGACCAGTATGACTTACGATCATGCACCATTTTATATTGCCGAAGGATGAAGCCAGCTTGAGGCCCAACCCGAATTTGCCAGAATCTTCGTATAGGTACAGCATTATACATAAAGTAGCTACTTGTTTTCTAAACTCGAAGGGCGGTGAATTTTGCGGTGGTGGTAATCACATGCCAACGGTGCTATTGTCATTTGCCGCTATCCCGCCATTTATTATCTAGTTAACCTCCTCAAAAATAATTAATGTTGAAACGGCGAGCCAATCGTAGGCTAGTTTCTGTCCCAACAAAGACAAGTTGTCTGCTCTATTATTGTTCCTTACTTGATTACCCCACCGATCCGCCGAGGTCTTGGTTCACGCGACCCACTTTTAGATTTATGTATCTCCGCCCTCCGTACCTGAATTAATTAAATTCCAACTTACTGTATCCTCAACTTAACTTGCGACAACGACAACAACGACGACAGGCCCCTGATCCGACCCAGTTCGCTACTCTCCGTCAAGGTCCAACACAACCACGATGGCGACTCTCAAGCTCACCAACCGCTGTACGAAAACCTACCACAATTTCCCGTTCTCTCGTTGGCCCACCTCCTGAAGAAGCTGACACTCGTCATAGCCCCGAAGCAGCCCATCAAGAAGCTGCCCACTTCCATTGAGCTCAGCCCGGACACTACCGTCGAAGATGTGAAGAAGCTGATTGCCAAGGTCACCAATATTGGCGATTTTAACCGCGTCGGTCTCTTCGACCCTTCTACCAGGAAGACACTCAAAAACCGCAAAGCCCGTCTTGTCGATGAGCCAGCCGTCGTTTCCAGCGGCGAGGTCCTTGTCAAAGACCTTGGTATGTCTTGCTAATCGTTTCTTTTACTTCGCTGCGTGAGATATCCAATTTCTAACAAACCGCCTGCAGGTCCCCAGATTTCCTGGAAGTTCGTCTTTGTTCTCGAGTACCTCGGCCCCATCCTCTTCCACTTCGCCGCCGTCGCCGCCCGCCCATACCTCTACAAGGACGCCGAGGGTGACATGTCCCAGACTCAGTGGCTCACACTGGGTATGATTGTGCTGCACTTTGTCAAGCGTGAGCTTGAGACGCTCTTTGTGCACAAGTTCTCTGCCAATACCATGCCCGCACGCAACATCTTCAAGAACTGCTTCTTCTACTGGGTGTTTTCTGGAGCACTCTGCGCCTACTTCATCTACAGCCCTACGTCCATCGCCGCCAAGGCTGACGTCCCCGCCATTAATGCTGTCGGCACTGCCCTGTATCTGTTTGGTGAGACGAGCAATGCTCTTGTTCACAAGCACCTTGCGTCATTGCGATCCACTGGAGGTACCGAGCGCAAGATTCCCGTTGGTTACGGATTTGGCCTTGTCACTTGCCCTAACTACATGTTTGAGGTGCTTTCTTGGGTCGGTATCATCATTGCTAGCCGTGACTGGAGTGTCATCCTCTTCATTGGCATTGGCACTGCGCAGATGTACAGCTGGGCCTTGGGCAAGGAGCGTGCTTACCGTAAGGAGTTTGGCGACAAATACAAGAAGAAGCGATATGTCATGCTGCCTGGGCTCTTGTAAGTTTACGTGCTCGAGCCGTGGATGGTATAAATTTAAAAAAAAAAAAAAAAAAAAAAGAAACAATGGTGAAAGATATGAATAGGATATTGGAGGAAACATAATTGAATTTGCCGGGTCATGACTAGATAGAAATGAGGGACATGTGAGAACGGAAGCAACTTGATTCTACTTACTACTCATGGTAGATCTTGGAACGATAGGTTAATGGCATAGATGAATCCAGCTGGCATTCTGCTGATGTACTTTCCAAGGCATCTCTCAATAAGTCGAATGTGCTATCATCCCGAGCTAAAAAAAATAAAAAAATCATAACTCCCTAATACTGACAAAACCACAAGCAGGCTCGTTATATCTTCATTCATATACATCTCACATACCGTATGCATCAATCATGTTCCATAAGACTCAATTCCCCCCATCAAGACATGGTTGATGCCGTGTCCGAACCCTTGGCTCCTCTCCCAGTGCTAGACTCAGGCTCCGTCAAGCTGCGACTCGCTTCCGACCATGTGCCCGTGACGCTATCCTGGATTGTGTCGATGTTCATCTCGACGGCATCGACTCTCGCCTTGGATGAGCCGCCATGAGTGTCGCGCCCCAGCTTCTTACCAGCCACATCGTCGTCCAAATCCATTGGGTCCCTATTATCCTCATCATGGCTCACGTCGCTGCCGCTGTCGCTGCCGCTGCCGCAATCACTGCAACTACAGCTACAGCTGCCGCTGCGATTCGCCAAGCGCACCGTCTCCTCCAGCACGAGAAAGTCCCGCTCCAACACCTCGGCCCAGTTCTGCACGTTCCCCAACTCTTTGATTCTTCGTGTGGCAATATCCGCCTCACGCGCCAACTTCTCGCTCTCCTTCCGCAGCCCATCCGTGGCGCGCCTCACATCCTTGGCCTGCTTTCCCAGGGCGGTGGCGTTGCCGTGCAGAGTGGATGCGCGCCATTGCAGCTCCGAGTCCATCATATTCTCCATAGTGGCCACGACAGCGGCGCGCGCCTGCGCAACGTGACGCTGCGTCTCAGCCGAGGGGAGCGTGGGCTGGAGAGGGGCGGCGGGCGGCAGAGGAGTGGGCGACGTGTTGTGGGCGACGGCGAGGGCTGGTGTGGTTGAGGGAGATGCGATGGAGGGGGGTGGTGAGGTTGGCGGGCGTTGGCGCGAGGGGAGGGAAACGGATGAGGATGAGGCGGCGGCGGCAGCGGTTGTCGACATGATGGCGGCGTTTTGGAAGCTTTGTTACCTGCTTGGCTTTGTTTCTATTTAGATTTTGAAGGTTAAAAAAAAAAAAAAAAAAAGATGGCATCAGACGGAAAAGAAATGGCTACGAAGAGTGACAATGATCAGATGCCTTGGTGCAGCTGATGCTGCATGATGGTGGGGGAGGGTGGGCAAGCCTCACACCTTACACCTTATATGTGCTCTACCTAGTCCATAACTAACATGCGAGTCCTTCAAGTAGAAATAGCCATCGTGAAACCGTAAAACATTATATTGCCAGTACCGCTAATATACACCTGAAATACTCTATTCCGTCTCGTATCGTTCTATTCTCAAACAGTCCAGTCCATGAATCTGTCTTATGTGCAAGGCTCTCTCTCTCTCTTCCAGTCTCTCTTCGAATTCCCTCTCCCCCCCTTTTAATCCAATTCTCGAACACCGGGTCCGACTCCCTTTTTGCCAATTTTTACGACTTGATCCATCGGAATCCTCTCCCCTTCGCCATTGTCTCGTACAACCCTCACACTTTGATCCGACCAACCGATCAATCAAATGCAGATGCCCGCCTAGGATGTCCCCGCGCCAAACGCGAGGAAGGCAAGGCTTTTAACAATATCATAGATGAAATAACAACAGCGTGAACCCGAACGCCAAGGCTATGCGGTAAAAGGAATGCAGTGTCGGCGTAGCTAAGTACGCATTCGACCATGATTTGAGAAAAAAGGAAAAGAGAAAAAGAAAAGAAAGAAGAGGGAATCCCTGGTTCCCTTGTCATGACATATGCAAGAAAAACACCAACTAGCAGCTCTTGGCCGCTCTAAATCAAATAAATTCATAATCCAATCAAAAGCCCACTTTGCCGCCATTGAGCCTCAGCGGGGCTGGCCCAAGAGGTCCATGGGTGCCTAAAACGGCCGATGATGGATGCATACCCTCATCAGAGGACATGGATGAAAGAGACGATAGTGAGCTGTATCCCATATGACCTTTAATCATGCCCCCGTTTCGTCCCATGGAGATGCCTGGGTTAGCCATGAGAGCATCTGCTCGGTCAAAAACGTTCCCGTGAAAAGCCGCTGCGAACGAGCTGCTCTGCGGCGTGGTCGGAACCGTGGCCTGCATTGCCGGACCTAATGCTGCACTCTGAGGCGTTATTGGCACTTGGGCCGGCGACATGGCACTGGATGAGAACGAACCTGACGCGCTGTGGGATCCGGCCGACAGGAGGTGTTGCCAAGGGGAGTGATGGATGATCTTGCTCGTTTCCTTGATGCTCTGCTGGACTGGCCTCAGTCGGACTCTGGTGTCCGGTGGTAAAGGAACCGAGCCGGACTCCCACTTCATCTTCCACCCCATGTCCGACCACGAGTTCAGGAAGTTGCTGCACATGTTCCAGAAAGTTGCCTGGGTTCTCACACCAGGCTCTTTCAGCTTGATAATGGATAGTCGGCTCTTCAGAACTTCCGTCTGTGTGATGACGTTGCCGCACATGTTAATTAGAGCCTTCCATTGCACAATGACCCTTTCGGGAGTCCGTGAATTCAAAGCATTCCTCAGTCCGCCCATCAATTGCATGTTGAAATTGGGAAGGGTGCGCATCACCACATCCGTAGACCTTTGCAGAGACAGGAAGATCTTCTCAAATTGGCGGTCCTCTTCAGTGAATTCGGATGTGGCACCCCGACTGCCAATCGAAGAGAACGATTCTCCAGACCGGGGCGTTGCAGAGGTAATTGTCGCAATTCGTCCGTTGCCGTTGAGGTATGGAAGATTAGGCGGAAGAGGAACGTCGGTGGCCACACGGAGGTTCGGGGGTGGGTGAGTAACCAAAGTTCCATTTCGATTCCGTGCGATGTTCGGCCGTTCCACGGTTGGTGTAATGGAAGGCTCTCGTACATGGGGACGAATGGTATGACCCCCAAGTGAATCGTTCTCCAACGGCTTCTGCGGTCCCTCATCCGTACTCACAGTTGTCAAGGTGACCCGAAGCTCCATGATGCTATTGTAGAGCAACATCAAGAGTGATCGAATATAGCGAGCATCTCCGTTGTCCACAAACGTGTCGATGTTATCGGCCAAAAGAACACAAACATGGCCATAGGCATTCACCAAGGTCTGGCAAGCTCGGTGGACATTTTCGTTCTCTCGGTATGAGTAATTCTCGTTTTCCATCAAGGCCATCTCATGCTTCTGAATCTCCTGCTCCAGCTCCTCGACGTGGGAATTTGTATTGTAAAAGACAAGTTCTAGACTCGACCGCTTCGCAGACCCATCACTCGTCAGGCTCATCAGCATTTGTATCATAGGGTGTATTTGAAAGACTGAGTAGAGGATTCCTTTGGCAGCTTCGATAATAGGATCAAAGACCTTCGACTCCCGGCGTCGTTCGGGAAGGATGGAAAGTCGTCGGACATAGATTGGCCGTTGCAAAGCAGGCTCTGTAGGTGTTGCCGGGCTTTTGCTGCCTATAGGATTTCCTTGCATGGCAGAGCCGTGACTCAATCCACGATAATGACTAAACCGATTGTTTGCCTCTGTCTCATCAAGCGTGCCAAGATCTGACGGTTTTCTTGATACTATTCCATTCCGACGATTCCGGCTCTCTGATCGATCAGCGCGTAGCAAAGTCTCCGAGTTGCTGCGGGATCGCTCGCTGATGTTGCCGATCGTCAACGGCATGACACCTGGCCGTCGAATAGCGCCACTCTGTTGTGACAGACCCCTGTAGTGCGACCTTGATGGAATGGGGGGTGGGCGAGATCCCAAGTTGGGAGATCGAACGTCAGGTTTGTCCGCACCGTTGACTTTGATGGGAAAACGGCCGCTCGCAACTCGTTTCAGAGGGAAGCGGGGTGTGTCGGTCCCCTCACTTGATTCGTCACCCGTGTTTTCCGCTTCAAGTCGGCCATTCAGTGCGTACTGTTTTAGATATTTTTTTATGTGAGAGGTGACGGCAACCTCGGTAACCTCGCTATCCCTTAAAATACCCTCGTTTGGTGGGCTCGCGGCTTGGACTTGAATCGCGTCTCGGGGTGGGAAGCTGATTGGGTTGCCTTCGAATTTGAGGACTTGTAATGAGCCCATATCGGCCAGGCAGAGCGGGAGTTCTCGTATTTGGTTCTTGGGGACGGACAGGACCTTCAGTGAGCTTAGTCTCGCAATATCGGGGGGTAGCATTCGGAGTTGGTTTCGGCCTAGGTCGAGGATCTCAAGTGATTTCAGATCGCATAGCTAAGTACAATCGTTAGCAAACCATCGCAAACACGAAGGGAAGAGGGGACGGGAATTACAGCCATGGGGAATTCCTTAATCTGATTTCCTCGGATGTTCAGATACCGCAAGGAAGTGCATTCGGAAAATCGTGTAGGGAGGGTAGAAAGCTGGTTATGTGATAGGGCTAGTCTGTCGTGGAGGGAAAATGTGTCAGTATCGGTGAAATTGATGGACTGATATGGCGATGCGAGTAAACGAACCGTTCCAACTCATTCTTGACAATGTCGACCACCTCCTCCGGCAGTTTCTGGATGCCCTTGCGACTTAGATCGATGGTCACACCAGTCTTTAGTCCTGTGCCAACGGCGCTCGCTTCAGCCGCCTTGTTCTCGCTTTCGAGCGCATTTCGCATAGCCTCGCGGGCAATATTAATGATCTGGGCGGACGACATATTTGAAGCGGCGAGGGCGGAATTGGAAGGGATCTTTCGAATATTAGGGATTGGAGGTGGCGGGGGTGGAGGACCGTTGGAGGTAGCGGCCGAGTTGGGGACGGGACGTCGACCTGGAGCGGCGGGAGGAGGAGCGGATGGAGGAGGAGTCGGGCTCTCGAGCAGAACTCGAGATACCGAAGGTTGGTGAGAGGCAGCGCCAGAGGGCGGGCCAGGAAGTCTTTCTGACCTGTCTTGCCTGTCCATGGCGCTGAGCTTGAAAAAGGTTCGGGCTTCGGGCGGGTCGGTGGAGGACTGGATCGTGGATCGTCGACGTGGATCGAGGAGGCGGGCGTGGGATTCCGAGGATTGAAGCTCGGGCTCAGACCGTCTCAGAGTTTCCCCGTCTGTCTCTTGTTGTCTCTAGAACGACGCGCAAATGTAGAGGCAGGACCTGGGGTCTCAAACAGAAACCTGGGGCCGCAATCGGGAATCTCTTTAATCTTGTATCTTGTTGAACGTTTAGGCCAATGAAGGCGGCGATTGGGTCGAGTGCGACAAGGTCATCGTGTTCACAGCTGGCGGCGTGTGGTGTTGCGAGGATTGAATATCAAGGATTTTGAGTCGCTCGTGCCGAAAAGGATGTATGCTGAGATCCGAAAGGGCAAACGAGGGAACGGGGATGTTGGAGCAAAGATTGATAATTGGTGAGTAAGAAGGATGGAGGAGGACGATGAAAGCGAACACCGGAGGAAGAGGGACGGTGCGGGAACGGCCGCGATGAGCTGATGCAGCGCGGAGACAACGATGGACGGGCTAGATCTTCCACTAGGATATTCCCCGTATCGTAATTGTTTTTTTCTTTGTGTTTTTTTTTTCTTCTTGATATTTTCAAAGAAAATAGGAAGTCAAAGAGCCTAGTTTAGGAGTCGAGATTTCTGACAGAGCAGTCAAACAGCCCCAGAGGCCAAAGCACAGAGCCTACTTCACACTTACTACTGTAAAACTAACAAGAGGCGCGAAGAGACGGCCTGTCCATGTGGATTTGCTGCCCCATGCCCCTGATGGGTACCTTACATAGGCACAGGCCAAACTCAACACAGTTTAGATCAGCTCTCTAAATGTGCATTTTTACAAGGGTGTTGGAAGGGAAAAGAGACGAGAGGCGAGAGACAAGACGAGACAAGACCAGATATTGACTCCAGATCGGCAGTGATCTATTTTTGCCGCCGACTTGACCTGGCCACTGAAGTCCTCACTTTTGCCTCTCTCACGCCTTTCCAGCTAGTATTGGTGTCTCTTTTTTTTTTTTTTCCTTCACATTGAGCCAACCAACCCCTGACACTCTGATCCAAGGAAAGGGGGGGAGGGGACAGGATATAGGGGTAGCAGCCCCTGGGTGGCTCTTTTGGCAATGTTGCCCTGACCTGGGACAGCGGACTCAAGACTGGGGGGTTTTGGCGCGGCGTAACTTCAGGTCGCAAGCATCTGAACGTGGGGCTTCAGACAGTCTCTAGAACATACTGAGAGACGCCTTAGACGACTTATTAGGTAGGGGACGGACTCGAACCAGTCTCAGAAGCAAGAACCTTGCATGGCCCTTCAAGGGACTAACTAAGAGAGACATTCACGTGTTCATAGCCACCATAGCAAGCTGTACTCGTGTACGATGCGGAGCAGTACCTAGCCAGCAGCCAGCGAAAAGTCAGGACTCCCATTTAACTCTGTAGGTATCCTGGGGCTAAGGTCTGACAGCTTGGAGGCCTAGCAGAATGATAGGCGACTGGAGTCTCAACAGTCCTTGAATGCCTGCCCTGTGCAGCGTTGCGACAAGCCGCTGACAGGCACGAGGCATGGAACGTCACGCCCTCAGAACGGAACTGACAGAACCGTTGCCCTGCTTTGTCGAGTCAGTCTAGAATGGGTTGGATACCAATGCCCCCAGACCCAGCCACTAACTAGCGTACACGATATGACGGAACCTGTCTGGAGCTCGGTATGTTTCCCTTCTGCTTTTGTTTACTTCCATTGCATCCGCATTCAAAACATTACAAAGTTCAAAGCGTCAAATCACCAGGAAAAGGGAAGGGTTACTTCGCGCTGGAGGTGAGTTGAGTGAGTGCATGGCTCCCCTGCCACCCTCGGGTTGGGTTGCACACACCGCACACACCCGCACACGCCCAGCGCCTCAGTGACAACTGTCATGGAAAGCTCGGTTCCTGGCTGAAATGGAGGGTAGACTTGGCCTATGGAGAGCTTCCGCCCGTCCCCATCAGTGCGACTATCAGCACTGTCCAGGCCATGAAGCGGCTAAACGGGGACGCACGGGGGGATGCACAGGGACAGATGTAAAGGGCAGAACCCGCTAAAATGGTCTCCCCCCTGCTTCTCGTTGGTGTCTTGGCTGTTCGCCACCGCTGGCTTTCCAACTTGCACTGTATCTTCCCCACCCCCTTGTCTGAGCGTGCCGCGAGTGCGCTGCAAGACACCCAGCCTCGTTTCTCTTCGGCCGCTTCAGTCGACAACTCTGAACCACTGAGACCTTAGCACCATCCACAATCACATCATCCCATACCCCGACCTCGTAAACAGTTGGGCTGCAGGGTAGACAAAATGGTGCATATTCGATGCTCTTAGAGTGGCAGTGCGGCCTAGCTCCGCAATGGGCGTTCGTAGGTGAGACCGAATGTGTCACTTTGCTGTACGTGAATGCCGTCCCATCTCCGGCACGCTGTCGGGACGGGCGGCTCAGACAGTCAAGGTGGAAAGTCGGTCCTACATACGAAGTACGGCACACAATTTTGTTTTAGACGGAAAGTGACGATTCTCCGAGTCCAACATAAATAAGATAAGCTAGCTCGCAATAAGGCCCGTTTCAGAATCGTTGTGTGAAGTAGTTGACACGTGACCAACATAACCCAAATTTAGCAGCCTGCCCGTTTCAGATATCATGAGAACGAAGGCAACTTTGTCCAAGAAACTGGAGCCGTGACCACCAACACCACCGTTACCACCACCCTTGGAACCCACCAAGTTGCTGCGATAGTCCGCCCGCGACGACTTGAGCCAATTATAAGCGGATCATCATAGCTTCTTCTCTTTATCCCCCACACGTCACCATCTTAAAGCCAACACATGCACCGCATACGAGAAACTTTCGCCTTGTATGCCCATCACTAGTCTTGGCAACAACGTACGAAGGCCCAATTCTGGCGAGTGGAACAGAAATACTTTGATCCATCCATAGGGTTGTTCTATGATGTGATATACTCACGGTACCCTACACTCCCATCCCATCTACAACCCTTGGTATGATAGGTGCTGATAGTAGTTAGTCTAGGACATATGTACGCCGATCCCCACCAATAATCAGGATCCTATCAAGCCAGCCACACCAATGACCGTAAATTTCACGTCATCCAGAGTTGCTATTCAAAGCTCGAGATGCCCTTGATTCGCTCTCAACCGCCCTGAAGCTGTGACACTGTCAGCGAAAATAAAACACCATTGGACCCAGCCGCAACTGCTTAATCCAATCCTCTTCCGAGCGGCCTAGTTAAAAAAAACATCCTGACTTGGCATCCAATGCAAACCACGTCATGCCGCCCGCTCTACAAAGAACAAACTCATGCACAGACATCGGCTTTACGCTGAGGCGTCAGTTCCACAAGGATGATTTCAGGTTGGTCGGCATTTTTCCTAACTTGTGGATTCTTACCCCGCGGTTGTTCTGACATGTCTGCCATACTCTAGACCCCATCAGCGTGAAATAATTGAAGCCGCGCTTGCCGGTTATGATGTTTACGTGCAAGCAGCCACGTCGTTTGGTAAAAGTCTTTGCTTCCAGCTACCGGCTGTTATCGACCACGGAAGTATGTATCCCGGTTATGTAGTGGCATTCCTGTATAATTAACACTCGCTATTATTAGTCACGGTCGTGGTATCTCCGCTGCTTAGTCTCATGGTAGGCGGCCTCGGTTTTATGATTTGCTCAAGTGTCTGAAATAGTTCCAGATCAACCAAGTGGACTCTTTACAAGCGTCTGGGATTGAAGCCTACTCCCTAAATAGTAACACACCGTATTCCGACCGAGTTCGTCTCGAACGCGACCTGGAAACTGGCCACCCGAGGACAAGGCTCCTCTACGTTACACCCGAACTGTGCTCTGGAGCTCGATTTCGAGAACGCCTACAAGTGGTTTATAAGCAAAAGGAGTTGGCTCGAATCGCCATTGATGAGGCTCACTGCATATCTGAGTGGGGCCATGACTTCCGAAAGGATTTCAAGCGCCTGTCTTGGTTCAGGGAGACATTTCCAGATGTCCCCATTATGTGCCTGACCGCAACAGCCAATTCGAGAGTTCGAAATGATGTCTTATCTATCCTGGGCCTAGAAGCTACCCCTGAGAGGACAAAGAGCTTTCTCATGACTCCACAGCGGGCCAACCTACATTTGGAAATCCGCTACACCAAGGATGAGGATGACAACCGTCTGACTGACTTTTTACGCTGGATACGCGGAGTCTATGACCGTAGAAGAACCGCTGAGCGGAAGACAGAGCTTACTGAAACTGGTGAGAGAATAGAGAGCGTTCCAGGTATTATCTACACCCTATCCCGAGACGAATGCGAATCACTATCGGCAAGTCTTCGAGACGAAGGAATTGGTGCTCGGCCGTTCCATGCCAAGCTTTCCAAGGATGTCAAAGAGCAAACTCTCGCACGATGGATAAATAACGAACCTGGCTACGATATAATTGTTGCCACGACAGCGTTTGGAATGGGAATTGACAAGAACAATGTGCGTTTCGTGGTTCACTGGCGTATCCCAAAGTCTTTTGAAGGGTATTATCAAGAAGCTGGGCGAGCGGGTCGAGATGGAAATGCCAGCTACTGCTTCCTCTATTACAGCCGGGAGGACTGGGAACGGGTTACCCGGATGGTACGATCTGATGCTCAAGATCGAAATAATTTAGAAGCCCGGTTAAGGAGTCTCCAAGCTCTCGCCCTGTACTGTGAGGACACCAAGGCTTGTCGGCATGCTACTATCTGCAGGTACTTTGGCGAAGCGACCACACCCGACTGCGATTTTGCTTGTGACTGGCACAAGGATGCTCGGGATTTGGAGATGAGATTTATGAGAGGCTTGGCTAGCCAGGAATGGGTGAGCACGCAAGCAACGCAGGGTACATACGACGGATACTATGACGACTAATGATGATCTATGAACCCCTCCTCCCCCTGGTGGCTGCTCACTCTGTCCCATTATTAGTTATAGAGATTACTTTTATATTTAGACTTGCCGAAGGAGGCCCCAAGGTAGCCTTATGTTTTCAAGTTAAACAAAGTTTTTACACAGACCCCAAAACAACACCCAGTCGACCTTATGAAAGAGACGAGAATTATTCAAGAAGGCCATTGCAACTGGCCAGCTTCATTCGAAGTCGAGAAGCAAAGGAGGTTTGATATGTCCCAGTTCATGTCAGTGCCCTAGAGCGTTGAAAGTTAGCCAGATAGAAGAATTTGCATTTAAGGCATCAACGCACATCGAGAAGCATATCGAAAGGCAAAAAATCCGTTGTCGTTGTATCCGTCGCCCCCGCGCATTCTCGTGGCGTGGCAGCTTGCTGGTTCTCTCTCATAATAGTGATGCAAGTTCTCAATGTTTTGTTGACAGTCTCATAGACAGCACTCTTGATAGGCTGTCCAGACTCCATAGCACGCATCTGGGTTAGATGTGCCTCCACGAAGAGTAAACGTTTTAAACTGGTATTGCCTCGGATGATTTGCTGGGTTAACTGTTCCCGAATGTGCTCAAGCGTTAGTATTAAGGGAGCGCGCGTCGCTCTGGTAATTTCATCAAGGGCATCGGCTTCGTTTTGCGGTGCAGATTCGTCGTCGAGCTGAGTGACTACCTCAAGGGATAGAATAAGGATGGCGTCAAAGCTAAGGGCACACTTGAAGAGACCTCTACCAACGAGGGACAGCCGGGCCATGTCGTCCCATTCGTTCATTGGTAAAGCAAGATCTTCACCTTTGCTATTGGATGCAATGACCATGGCTGCTTCGACACAAGTCTTGCGGGAGAGGTAAAACCGCGGGTCTGTCCGGGCCTGGAGCATGAAGTCGCGATGGAGGAACATGGTAAACCGTCGAAGATGAATATCCATAAACTTCCTATGGAAATCTCTAAATTTGAGCCTTTCGTTATTGTCTGGGCCGTCGTCTCCTCCTCCACCTTCCTTGTGCGAGTGGAAGAAGGCCGCAACCTCGCGACAGGCGGTCCGGATCTCCCCACCTAAAGTTAAGGCCTTCTCGTATGATTGTTCTTTCTTGAAGTCATTTAGGAGGCGTATAATTTCCATTCGTAGTGGAAGTGACTTGGCCAAGAGAATTTGAAGTGAGGAGTCTGTACATATACTCATAGGAGCGGGTGGATTGGGATTGGCCGAACCAAGTTCAGCGTCGTTGTAGTTCAAGGGCACGCTGGCATCGTACTCATCAGGCGTGAAGTTTAGTGGAAGTGCTAAGTCAAGGCATGACTGTACGTTCAACTCCAAGACGGTAGCCCATAGTCGTGCACGAAGCTCTCGATGGAAGGGGGTTAGAGTTGGGAAGAGCTTGGAATTGCGGTGAAGACCCATGGTGATGGCCATGCGCAGTAGAGAACCCGCAGAAAGCCACGACGTTGCTCCATTGCAGTTGAAGGTGGTTTGGCGGGCAAGGAGGAGAAGGCAGAATACTTGCAGTCCTTCGAGGGTGTATGTGTTCTTCTCCGAAGGACCAGTAAGCCACCACTGAGCATTCTGTATCCAAGTCTGGGCAAGTTGATGAAGGTTTTTTATTTCATCTTTATCAGGTGTTTTGTAGAATGTTGTTCCAATGGAGAGGATTAAACTGAGCTTGATCATGAACACTCCCGGTAATGGGAAGTTATCGGCCGAGATGTCCCAGATCCGGTTGTAGTCCTTCCAAAAAGTTGGGATATGAACAATGCGATACAGAGGTTCCAGAGTGCGAAAGTAGCAGCGGACAAGATTTGTGCATACTTCAGGGGATGGTAATGTAGTGCAGATTTGACGTAACGGTTCTTCAAGTTTGACCCTGTGAAGTGCCTTCATTGTAAACCGGAGATTCCGGGCGTCACTGAAGGCCTCGAGCAACTCTGCCTTGGCATCATTGAAATTGGGTTCTATCTCAATGGGGTGAAACTTGCCGGAGACTGGGAACTACAGATGCGTATGGGTAAGTGCTTTCAGGTGTGAGATTGACAATAAAAACGAACCTTTTCTGCAGTATGCAGCCAGTGGGTTTGGCCGAACAGCTTGGTTTTTTCTGGGACGCTGCGAAGACGAGGAGTGATCGGGGGTATGGATGACGAGGAAAGGAGGAACGACGGCGAAGAGTGCTGTATAGGGTGTGAGGTGTGAATGGGCCCTGGTTGTGGTGTGGTAGGTCGGTCTCTCTTCTCCGCCGGTTGAGGGTGTTGCTCTCGGGGATAAGCAACAACGGGCCCACGACTTAACGCACCGCCATTGCAATGAGAAGTCTCGCTCTCGGTTCTAGACCGAGAATCCAAGGGCGACAGATCTAGGGGCTTTTCAACCGCCGCCGGCGCGTCCATGGGGCTCCCGTCGCGGTATGTGCATTGCATCGGAGCCCTTGCCCGGACGCATCCTCCGCAAGGCTGGTCCTGATTGCAGCGTATCTTTCGGCGTCGGCATTGTTCGCATGAGCGAGCGGGGCGCCGACGACGACGACGTTTGAGAGGCGAGCCACCGCTAAGTGGTGACATGATTAACGACAGGGTGAGTAAAGAACGGGCTTGGAATTGACTTGCCCGTCCGTATCATGAATGGAAGCACCATGGCATAAGTGTTGAAAGTAAGCACCGAGGTTTATGACCGAACTTTGAGCTTGACAAAAATGGATTTTCACATTGTGTGAACTATCACTCGAGATGTGTTGGCATATTATTGTCCGTAATCCTCTTAGCACCGGGTTATTTATCACCGATGCCGAACTTCGGCTTTGATTATCGAGCTGCAATTTCAAGACCGAGATGAAGCCTCAGACAGAGGCATATAAGAAAGAGCAGTGGAATTATAATTTGAAGCCGTGTTAGTCTCTATTCCGCGCGACTATTCACACCACTGTAGAACTGCGGTGGAAATCGTCGAGTGTTCACCAATATTAGTGAGCATGTCTGGATCTACAACCACGCTGGACGGGGCTACCCTGGAAACGGGCCAGAAAGCTTCAGAAATCAATGAGAAACATGCAGAACCACCAGAGGGTGGTGCAAGAGCGTGGCTTACAGTCACCGGAGCCTCCGCAGCTCTGTTTGTCACATTTGGTTGGGTTAATTGTATTGGTCTGTTCCAGGCCGTGTATGAGATTGATCAGTTGAAAGAGTACTCGAGCTCGACAATTTCATGGATTACTTCGGTAGAGTGTAAGTAAGGAGGTCATGTCTGTCTTAGCTATATTTTCACTAATGCCTCCAATCTCGTATAGTCTTCTGCATGCTATTCTTTTCCCCCGTGGGAGGAAGATTGTTTGACAGCTACGGGCCTCGCCTGCCAATGCTCATCGGAACAGTTATGCACGTGTTTGGATTGATGATGCTCAGCATCTCCTACGAATACTACCAAATTATGTTAAGCCAGTCAATATGCTCTGGCATCGGGTCATCATTGATCTTCTCTCCAGCCGTCACAGCCGTAAGTTCTCGCTATCCACGGACAACTCCGTATAGCGAGGCCGCTGACCGCCGGGAACTAGGCCCAGACGTATTTCCACCGGAAGCGAGCAATCGCATTAGGTCTCGTCGTGGCCGGATCGTCGATTGGAGGAGTTGTGTTCCCGCAGATGGCTCAACACCTGATCCCGGACCTTGGCTTCAGCTGGACGGTCCGGACCTGTGCCTTCTTGATCCTCGGCATGCTGATCTTTGCCAACCTCACCGTTACGTCTAACTGGGACCACAAACCCCAGCCTTTCGACATCCGCACGTACCTGCGACCGGCAGGTGAGCTGAACTTTTGCATCATGGCGGCTTCTTGCTTCTTCCTCTACTGTAAGTTCCCAGCAGTCCTGGGGGAGCCTAACCCTCTCATGGAAGCTCCAGAGCACAGTCTGACAAGTGAGTGATGCAGGGGGTATGTTCGTTCCGTTCAACTACATTGTGACGGAAGCTATTCACTATGGCATGAAGGAGAATTTGGCACTTTCGCTCGTCTCCATCATGAACGGTGCTAGGTAAGCTCAATAAGACCACCGCCTTTCCGGTTCCTCTGGTGATACCACGTCGAGCTAACGTAAGAAGCTTCTTTGGGCGAACAGTGCCTAACGCCATGGCGGATAAGATCGGCCGCTTCAACGTCATGATAACCATGACGCTTCTCTCTGCCATCGTGGTTCTTGCTCTATGGCTCCCTGGGCGAGGCGATGGAGCTTTCATCGCGTTTGCAGTCCTCTTTGGGATCACGTCTGGGGCCGGCATTGGTCTTGGGCCTGTCTTAGTGTCAAATATCTCACCCCCCAATGAGCTCGGATTTCGACTAGGGACCATACTCTCCATTGCGGCTGTTGGTACGCTTACTAGCCCCCCGATAGCCGGAGCAATTGTCGCAGACGACGGCGGCAGCTATAGGTTCGCAGCAGTATTTGCTGGAGTCAACTTCCTCTTAGCCGCAGTGGGTATTGGCTGGCTGAGAGTGAGACTGGAGGGTTGGAAGGTAACCGCCAAGATCTGAGCACACAAGTTACGGAGTGCAGCGTAGTCAGAATTGGGGGTTGTCGTCAGGCTGTAGATCTATTCTTGGCAGCAAGCCCCATCGGCGTTGGAGCTGAACGAATGCCAAGACAAGCCACCCCTCCTCTTATGAAAAAGAAGGGACTTGAGCCCATTAGAATGACCACAGGATGATCCCACCAACAAAGGATGTTGTGTGTCAGGCACGGACGCCATTTTCGCACAGTTTCGGTAGTCTGATGAAGGATGGAACTGTCCCAATGAAGGTCAGGGTGGATGGAGTAAGACTCGGAAGGATCATGACTTTGAGAAACTGCCCAAAATATGCTGTCTTACGCGGTTATAATTAATGAAGCTTAATAAGAGAAGTGCTTACAATAGTTGTTTCTTTTTTTTTTCTTCTTTTTTTTCTTAAAATAAATATTTTTCCCACCTCGAGTTAAACGGACCGGGTCTCGGCGGCGATGGCCCGAGTGGGCGATCCGATCAGCGTCTGACAAGAGACAGTACAAAGGAAGTCACACAACTAGCAGCCACACATAACTTACACGACAGAGTACCAGTATGTGACGTTACGCACTAGTGATGAGGGGGAGGGCGAGGAGGAGGAGGAGGAGGAGGAGGAGGAGGAGGAGGAGGAGGAGGAGGAGGAGGAGGAGGAGAGAAGGCTAACAAAGCAAGCCCCGGATTATTATTTTTTGGAAGTCTTATGCTGGCCTTACCTGAAACTTGCATTTCAACCTGAGCATTTCTCACCAGTTATATCGGACTTGACTGATGCATCGTGGTGATGGTGGTGGCGGAGTGACGAGCATGGACGCGCCCCCTCCGCTGTTATGGAGTTTGGGTCATGTTTTCCTTCTCCTTTCCCCCCCTTCTCTCACATCCAGAATTAGTTGAACTGCTGAGAGGTACGCATTCTCAATAACCAAAAAAACCCCCAAAAAATTAGAATTTATTGAATGAGTGGGCGACTAATTGCATATACGAGGCTAGTGATTTCAATCTAGGCTAGTAACTAACTTCGTCGGCAGAGAAACTGCCGAACAGCATTGGCCTGTGTCCATTGGTCTGTCCACGGGCCCGGGGCGCTTGGTTCCTGTCGGCTCACGCCCGATGAGCCTACCCCATAAGAAGAATCGAGACTAATTAGCGGGACAAGTCACCAGCTGAAATACTGTGTGTTACGGTATTCTGTGGAGAGGAGGAAGCTTGGTATGTTAAGTAAAAGATGTGGTGTGAATGTGTCAATATGCAGGCTTCCCACCTTAATTATGCCCTCGTCCAATGGCACCAAAGGTCTTGACTAACAAATCAGAGAGTTGCCGAACGAGCCACGAGGGTTGGGGTATGATGACGATGCAACATCTGATGAAAATGTGACCGAACCAATGGAATAAAGTACCGTGGTGAAGGCATATTCCATGATTACTCCCGATTATTGGGAACCCATCAACCCGTCAAGTCATGTCCCGTTCGTGTTGGATGCCGACCGTCCAAATGACTGTTACATTGGAACGCGTATACGAAGTATACACGGCTTACCGGCCAACAGCACACCGACTTATGCATGCCGTGTACCTGTATCCCGTGCCTATGAATTCCGTCCCGTCCCAGTAGCCAAGTTTTCCTTTTCCCATTGTCTCAGCCCATCGGTACCGTATTATGGCGTTCAGAATGAGGCCGCGGTGTCGTCTACTCCGTACTTGCGGCGCTTTGCTACTTGCTTGGCTTGGAAGCGGAGACTTCCAGAACCAACCACAAACAAAGTACGTACAGCTGTACTTCGTACAACTCATCAGCCCAGCAGTTGTGTATCAGAGTGGAAGTCCTTGGTAAGATTACCATGTCTCTCTCTGCTGCAGCCTTTTAGCTATGACCTCTCCACCCTCTGTCTCACTCATCAGCCGGGTCCTACCGTCCAATAACCTTTGCGCCGGGGCAAATATGTGCTCACCATGTTACACCGGCCTGAAGGCATGCGCTGGGCTTTCTGCCAAGGGATGACAAGTAGCCAGACTATTCCCGTATGGAGACAAAGGACTCCTGCAGGCTGTCAGCACCGAAAAGCATCAAAGGCGTGGATGATGGTTGGGGATAGTCGATGATGGCTTGTGGGTATACGGGCTGGACCAGAAGTCAATGAGCGACACGGGATAGGATAACTCAACGGCACGGGGCAGCTCCAGAGAAATACATCTGAGAAGTGACAGGGAGAGACGCCGATTCGCTGGAGGCATTGTCATTGGCTTTATCCGGGTCCATTCTGGGCCGTCGATGGCTTCACATGGCGTGAAAACATGGCCTTTATGGTTGTCTAGGTTGTTTCTTCTAGGACGCCACCAGGGGGGAGAGGCTAGCGAGAGAGTAGATGAGGACAAGAAAAGAGTGAAAGAGAAGAGGCTGGATGGATATCACTACTCAATATAGGTTCGATCTAAGAACCTCTTTGAAGTATAAAGAGGCCCTCGATATCCCCCTCAAGTCTTGTATCTATCATCACCACTCACCAGTCTTCTCACACAAACACTCTTCAACACACTTTCTTCAGACACTCACTTTAAAAAAAACCAAACTTTTCTTTTCAAGAAAAAAAAAACCCCCTCCCAACTATCATCATGAAGGTCACCGCTGTTGCCATCCTTGGTTTCATCGCCACCGGCGTTGCTGCTGGCGGTTCTTCTCCCGATAAGCACTGCAAGACGATTGTCTACAACCCCCCACAGTGCCCTCACCACTCTCGCGATGTCCTCGACTTCGAGGAGCGCGATGATCTTGAGGAGCGTGACGACCTCGAGGAGCGTGATGAGCTCGATGAGCGTGGTAACAGCTACTATCCTCCTCCCAAGGTCTGCAAGGAGGACTGCCCCAAGAAGCACCTCAAGTGCACCAAGTACGGATGGAAGGCGGGCTACCCCAAGTACAGTGGCTCCTTCAAGGAGAGTGTAGACTGCAAGTACGGCAATGACTACACCGTCACTGGCAGCATCCAGGCCACCAAGAAGTACTCTTCCAGCCAGTCCCTTGTCATTACCTACAATGGCAAGTACTGGCCGGCGGACCACCAGAAGTCCTACGTCGGCATCTATGTCAAGACCTCCTATGGCCCCAAGGACGCCAGCGACCTCAACTACAGCAGCTACTGCTACGGAGATACCTGCTCCATCCCCGTCGAGAAGCTTCCCGGCTACCCCAACCTCTGTGGCGAGGATCTCTGGGTTGGTATTGACGCCGGCCGCTGCAAGAACCCCAGCTATGGCCAGTACGGATACAGCAAGAAGCCTTCCAAGACCGACAAGATTGAGTATGTCAAGCTCGAAATCGAGTGCACCGGAAAGAAGGAGTGCAAGAGCTACTGCTGCGACATCTAAAGCTGAAAATCTTTCGGTTGTCCAAGCTTCCCAAGTTCACATTGAGAAATGGAGGGTTGCTCTTCCGCTCGTCAAAGACGATGAGATAATGGCTAACATGAAGGCGATGACAATGGTGCGATGGAAATTATGGATGAACACACTCCTTTTGTCGAACTGATTTGGCTTCCAAATCGGGTTTTCAACTTCGATTCACACACACTTTTGTTTTGGTGTATTCTTATTCCTTTTGGGCTTGTACTTACTTGCCTAGCTAGAGTCTTAGGGATGTTTTGTAGTAAATTGAACTGCATGCCTGACCTCGCATAAACATAACTTGCCTACTGCCTATGACATTTTCTTCATCTCATAGTGGCAATTGTGCCGAGTTTCCCCAACGCCTGCGACGATGCGCAGTTGACCTATGCAACCGCGATATCTACATATGTACATTAATAGTATGATGTCCTCAAAACTCCTAGTGAAGCGCCACGAATCCACACCTTTCCCATGTCCAGCAACTACTGGTTCAAGGTAGTCTCATTGACCCGCTCCCCCTGTCTTACTTGCATTCTGGGCGTCGCGGGGTAAACAAGCACCAAGCGAAACAATGGACCGACAGGATGTTTCGGCAAGTTCCTTGCTCTAGGGCTGATCGCATGGGTACGACCAGCCGCCATGTCGTCGGTCGTGGCCGGGTGGCAGTGGCCCAGCTTATCCAATGCCACGGGTGTGGCTTACCGTCAGCCTCCACCCCCCAAGAGACCCCTCCCAGGAACGCTTCTCATTGTTGGAATGCAGGAAAAGGTACGGGGGAGCAGAATGCGGATTGACGTGAATACTTGGGGCCACCATGTTTAAACGTCGCCATAGGGCGGAGAGACACAAAATACGGAGCGAGGTGCCGGTTCCAGCGCGCTTTAGAAGGCTTGACTCCGGGGATTGGTTCGGGTTCATACGGAGGGGCTGTACGTAGTAATTAACTAGGGAGCAATGTCTCACTTTTTAGAAGTCGCCGTGTCTGGGCCGTTCGAGACCAGCTGGGCGTTCTCCCCTGATGGTGTCGGTGATCGCGGGTGATCACCAGCGCTTAGACAGTTGAGACGCTTGGCAGGGGCAGAGAAATTTTGAACTCTCGGTTTTGACTTCTACTTTACTTGTGCTGGGCGCCTGGTTAACTTAGTCGGGAGGCTTGAGATGGGATGAAGTGGAGAAGAAGCGGCCGTATAAAATGCCTGATTATTGTTGTCTGGATAGCGCCGCTCGTTGTTGTGCGTCGTCTTTTGTCATATATTGAAAGACTGAAGGTATAAAAGGTAACCTCTCACCTAATTTAACATGCAACTACCTAGGCTCAGATCAAAGCCACATCTTTCATAGAATAGGGAAATGTTATTAGTTACGAGCAAAAAAAAAAAGGGCCTATCTTTCGCGGCCCTAGAACTGTATCGTTCTGGATTTTCTCTACACGATAGATATGACGATAAAATAGTTCCACCTAGCACCCTCCTAACTAAATCGTATCTGTGGAGTCTACGGGCTGTTTGGGTAACTCAACGCATCCTGTAGGTACTAGTTCAGTCTGAGGCCTTTAGGCGCCGCTGTGAAGAGTCTAGAAACCGCCGAATCTTTGTTTAAGCTTATCTCGGGCTTGGTGGATCTGGCCGCCGTTTCGGTCTCACCGCCCACCTCTCATCCGCCCAGGAACATCGGGGATTAACCAGCGCCACTGTTCTTCAGAGAGTGCTGACGCTACGCCGCTGTTCGTCACACGACGTGACCACTCTAGATCTACGCTCTGACTTGCGTAAACCTTAAAGCCCCGTGGGACGTGTAAGAGCTGACGCCATATGCGTGTGTTATGGCGAATGTTTTCTTTCTGGAGTGTATCTAAATCCGGTCAATGAAAACACTTGTTCATGAGCTTGTAGCATTACTTATAACTGCCTTGCGGGCCTTCATTAGTCCGAGTTGTGACATTTTCTAAAAGCTTTGATTGAGTACAGCATTGCGTTTGGATGCTGCTTGTGGGCTACTCTCCTCCCAATTCCCAGAAGAGAGGCCAAGAGGACTAGTAACAAACAAGATCTCGGACTCATCATCTTTATTTTACTTACTATAGCTGTTCGCATTAATTGACGTAGTAGAATACCTGGTCTAGCTTGCTGATTCTCCTCAAGAGTTACTATTTTCCTGGGTAATGTTAGCTAGCTACTGGAACCGTCACCAACATGTAAATAAAGAAAGGAAGAGCGATCTTCCTTAAGACCTTTAAAAATAATTTGGTGTTTAAAATAAACTGTATTTTAAACCAGAGAAGATGCCATTGCAAGATTCCTCTACTCCTAATATCGCCAATGTTCGCGGACCTCCTAGACTCTCCACGACAGCCTAGCGGGGACGAGTTAATGGACTCTCCGGGTTCTCAGAAAAATGGCAAGAACAAAAGTTTTGAATACAATTTCCTGAACACATTACTAATTGACACATGGTGACTCCTAAACAGAACCTCAGAGACTTTCCGAAAAGCCAACTCCCTGGGTCCAACTCGCTCGCTTGGGGGTAGCTCTGCCTACTCTATTCTCCCAAAGACCCGACGGTTTTCATCTTTAGGTACAATATAATTTTGAATGTGCGCTTGTATGGGGCTTTGGTTGCTTCTGATAACCTCACCGACTAGCCCCGTGACGGGCATTACCACTCAAAATCTACGATGTTAGCAAGGTATAGATCACGATGACCTCGAAGGTTGAAGAAGTTCTGCTTATACTCTTTCAAAGTATAAGGAACCTAAATCAAGTCCTTTTTTTGTAATGATCTATCTATTCAGCTTTTATCCTCCCCAGGAGTTGGATTTTATTCTTCCCTTCCTACGATGAAGGCGTTCCAGTCTAGTCCAAGCCTTTTTATTTTCTCTATTTGTTTATCATAACGGCCCTCATCCGTGGATCTAACAAAGGCCCTGAATTTACTAGCCGAAATCACTCGCACCCTGGTATGATCACTTCCGATTTGGCATTTCGCCAGCCCTTTTCTCTAACTTCTCAAATTAGTACCTACCTTCTGCTGACGATACTTTCTGCCAAGAACTCATCTGTATTCGTCGACATGGATAGTATGAAGTTTTTGAGCGATCAGACTGACGACGATTTCAAGTTGTTAAAGATGTTTTCAAGCCTGAAATCGGACAACAGGCCGCCGAGCACGTCTGCCTGTTTACCCAAGATTTCTGATCCCGATTCCCGGACGCGCCACAAAGGATTTTGAAGAACTTAGCTACAAGAACTTGGCCAATTCTGCTAGTGATTTCTCACCAGTAGGACAACCTAACTTGATTTTCCCTATGGGGAGAGTGCTTCTAACGAGGATATTCCCGCATTATTCCGATGGATCCTGATAGCCTTCTATTTGGCGAGGACTCTGCCTCCGAGTCTTCTCCTTCTTTGGCGCTTCTTGAGCCATAAAATACTTTGGTTCACCGAGGGACAACCTTAGCTCTACCAGAGCCACAGCCTACTTTGGTACTCCCCAAGAGGCCAATTTCGACTCCTGCCGAGCGTAACCCTTTCCTTGGTCCTCTCGCCCCCGGTTCGTCCTGAGCCACAACCAATCTTGATTCTCTTTATATCCCACCGCCCTCTGGCCCTGCCTCTGATGCTAGCCTTAGTTCTGCCTCAACCACAATCCTCGGCCTCCGTGGAGTCCCAGGCATTGGGGAGTTCCAAACGAAAGTAACCTGAGTGAACATCGAATCTGCTAATCCCCCAAAAGCCACGCGGGAAAGCAAGCCCAAAGCCTGTAGGCGTTGCAGGCGCCGGAAGCCGAAGTGCCGCTGGGATGATGATGGAATTTGCTAGGGTTGTGCTCAGGCTGGCCTACGGTGTGTCCGAGACTATATCGATGGTAGGGGAGAAGAGGTGGAAGGGGGTTAAGGCCGAGATGAAGCTACTCAAGACCTGGGTCATTGCCTAAAAAAAATAAAAAAAATACGAGATCTTGGTTTAGAATTAATTCAGTATTTACGTACAGACTATCCTTAAGTTGTGATTTGTTTATTACCTTGTTTAGACGTATTCTTATTCTTATTCTTATGTTTAAATTAGTCTGATTTTGTACTTTTCTGTTTGCCTGTAAGTTTTCGAGATGCTGCTTGGATCCCCGTTCGCGATGGGCGTCGCAGTTGTGTCTAAGTAAAGGTATGTAGATACACAATAAGAACAGTTTAAATGAATCCCTTAGTTCTTCTTGACATTCTTCTCTTCCGCCTTAGCCACAATTCTGTCCAGTCGCTGGAACGATGGGAAGCCCTCACAGAAGCAAGTCAATTGCCACGCCCACCACACGCCACTAAACTTTTCAACACCGTGCTTCCTGAGGCGACCGTCAAACTTGTAGCATTCAAACGCATGAAGGCCAATGACCGGCCAGAAGATGGTCTTGACTACCCATTGATACCACTCTGGTCCACCTGGGAAATAAGCCTGTAGGAATGGCCATACGGGACTCCTAGGGTCAATCCACTGCAGAGTAGCGGCACAAAAGAAATAGAACAGGACAGAGCCAAACACAATGACTCCGAATCCTTGAGGCGGCGTGTAGCTGGTGATAATGATGTCGCTGAGTCCCAACGCGTCGCGGGCGGTGTGGGCCATCTCAATGATGCGACCTTTAGCTTCAGCCCAACCGGTCAGAGGAGGCTCAAATGGGATGGTATAGTCGCTGCCGTGGGCACTGATGCGCATGCCGTCGAGGTCAACATCGCACATCTCGGGCGATGAGGCCGCGCTGGTGGTGGTGCGGGCATAGTGGCGCAGATAGTAGGATAGTTCGCGGGTGTGGTCCCTGTTCATATGGGAGATGATGCGGTTCTTGATTGCTGCTTCTGGAGCCGCCATTTTATACTTTTGTAAGGTTTGAAGACTTCTCAGTGGGAATTGAGCGCGCAATGAAGCGATTGAGGGGGATGAGGGCTGGAGATACTCTGGGGAAGAGGTTTCATGCAAGATGCGAATACGGTACGTTGAGGAGTGGAGCTCCAGCGCCGACCCCGGACGCCGAGAATCTGGAGGGAGAGAATTCCGAGAGGATCCATCATTGAATCGTTTCTGGGGCACAGCACACGTGATAGGTGACATTGAATGCATCTTGACACCAAATTGGCCTTTTATTATATTATATGATACAAAAATGGTAAGAAAATGAATGTCCTAGGGTATCTTGCTGCCTTAACTCACCACTGAGTCCTGCTTCTTGATAAACGCTAATACTCGCACTCCCGCAACTCCTTACCAATAAACAAGAAAACATTACTAGTCTGCCTAGTAAAGACTGTAGATTAATTCGTATAGTTCTAATTCCTTTTTCTCTCTTTCTCCGCAATTCAGCCATCACGGGCTCAATGGTCCCGTTCTCGGCGTAACGATGCCGCACTCGTCATTTTCCGACTCCTCAACATCGACGCGGGTCGTTGTAGTTGTCTTGACGCGGATTCCAAGCCTACCGCTCACATGTGAAAGAATAGAGAAACTGGAGAATCTACGACCGCCTTTGATTTGTGTCCACACGTCTCCTCTGGCTTTGTCTCCGAGGTGGAGGTCCAGCTCCCTTTGGCTCTCTGTCATTGCCCCCTTTGTTGCCGTGTAAACGCCTTTGTGTTGAGAATTACTTCGCGAGACAAAAGCATTTGACTTTGTTCGGATCGGAGGGAGCGGTTTGTCTCTGAGATAACGATTTGATCGGGTTCGTCTTGTAAGAACAGGTTTCCGTTCATAGGGAGCTGGGAGTAACTTCCAAATACTGGGTAGGCATGCGGTAATAATTAAAGCTGAAACTTCAACTCCAGTCCAGATGAGTTGATCCGAGTATTCCCAAGGCTGGTGTGGCTTGGCTCCTTGTAAGACGAGGAACCTTAACCGCAGGCCGGCCATGGCAAGAGCCAAGCCACCCACAGCGAAGACAATCGCAGTTCCTAGCTTGGCTCTAAAGTTCACGCTGATTTGATGTAGAAAAGGTAGGGGAAGGGCCATTAGGATGATATTTTGCCCGATATCGAAGCCCTGTTTTACATAGGAGACGATCTGTGGGCTGAGACATTTGTGGTGTGAAGAGCCATGTGTCCATCCCTCCCATGCAAATCTGATTGGGGAGCACTGAAAAATGAAAATGAAGAGTAAAACGAGAGTTGGGACAATAATGAGAGCCAAAGTCGTGAAAGCGAGGGCCCTGACCCGCGTGCCGGGGAATTTTCGTAGGTTGATGTAAACGATTGCAATCTTCGACAGAGCAAGGCAAATGAGAGCGAACTTGTCGGCGATGAAGAGAATCTGTTTAAATATTAACGACAAATAATTCTCTAAAGGACCATGAAGCATACCTCAAGTCCGCTAGACATGTCGTCTGAATTAACACTTGAAGAGTTATCGAAAATGGTATGGTGGACTGAGCGTCAAATGTTAGTGAGAGTTGGGGGGTTCAACGTTGTAGAGAAGCGTACCATAGTGAATGCAGCTGACATAGACTGTATATATGACCTTTATACTAGTGTTAGTGTGTCTTTGGATATTCGGATTGCTTTTCGCCATACTCCACACGCAAGCATAACGTAGTCATCCAGATGAAGGCCGTCCGCCGACCTCCAGCTTGCCAGGAACCGCAACCAAGGGGAGATCCATGCTGGGATCTCCGCGGCAAGGATAGCGTAAAATTGCTTCTCTCGATTTTGCGTCGGTTGATCGCAGAGCTTGGACTGGATTTTGTTGAATTCTACGTTGGTCAGTTCTCTGGAGTTCTATTGATGCTAGTTCTGAAGCCGTACTGAATTGATCGAGTGTGGAGCATTGCAGCACGATGCAGCCCTGTATTTCGCCCCAATATCCCTCTTCATAACAAAAGTCAGAAACGGGTGAAAGAGAGTTGTCGGTCGAGGAGCCAAGTGCTGAGTGGTAACATTGTGACTGGAACGGTGAGTGTTGGGTTCCTAACCATCAAAGACGTAGATATCATACCCCGCAAGTCGGTATCTCCTCAAGTACCTGGGAGATGCTGACGCTGTCTACCTCTGCAGCGGCTAGCGACGGAATTGACAGCAAGACTGCCACAATTAGAAGATGCATCACCACCCGAAGACGATCCTCGGCTGATGAAGAAGTGTTGTTGAAGGATGGGTCCTCGGCGAGGTACGAGAACAACAACGTCCTAGCCCGCCAAACATAACAAAAAGTAAATTTACCTTTTGGATCCAGTCGTTTTGAGGAAATCGGGGGACAAGTGGGAATATTTCTAAAAGCTGCAGTTTGGACTGGATCAGGGGTGGGTTCCAGAATGTGCATGGACGTTTGAGTGAGATCTCCAGACGGTGCTGAGTTACTAGTTCTGGCAACTATTGCAACGGGTGAACAACGCATACCCTGGCAGATTGCCGCCGGCTGTTTGATATAGGCCCATGTAGAGAAAAAAGTGGTCTTGATATTTTCTGGTACGAAAATAGGTCGCGTACGACAACGGTGGCTCGAATCTTTGATACTGTAGGGACTAGGGCTTGAAATCGGGCCTGTTTGGTTGGCGACAGCCTTGTTGATATCTCGTCACCGACATTGTGAGTAGCATCAGCAGCGGGTACGCGCACCGGAGTCTGGCAACTGTGCGATAGAAATTAAAAGCTGTGACATCGTAGACAAGCGCCAAATCGAATGGTTTGTGCATCATTGCCTGCATTACGCAGGATCAAACGATGTTACACCCCAGCCGGAGCATCTTCTTGGTACCGAATAGTAGGATGGTGAGATTTGGCCCAATCGCGAAGCTCTTAAGACATAATTTGTCAGAAGGCCATGGCTTCTCTAAAACTGTTTCGAATCGCCGTGACAATGTTCTATGGGTTATTGAGGTAAACGCGGCTATCGAAAATGCTGCATCGACGGCAACTTCCCATCTATGGTGCGACAAATCGGACCCTAGTCGGGAGATCGCCATCTTTTCAAGGGGAAGTGTGTTCCACCAAAACGGCACCCATGCATCTTCATGCTTTGAATGAAACGACGGCTCCCTAGGCACCTTGAGACTACCAGCATTGTGCCCTTGCCCCGTTTGAACGTAAAACAACCAAGGGGAGGCCTTGTGCTTCCTTCACTGCCTCTTCCTCATCCCCGCAAAGAGGCGGCATCATAAAGCGGAAACCATCGTCTGTGTGATTGAAGATTGTACTGCAGATGCTCTGAACTCAGGTTTGGCCGACGGAACGAGATTTCTTCATCATCAAAGGACGGATGGATGCATTGTCAAAGTTCAGCACCCGACGTTACTAACATAAGTCATAAAGTAGGATCGAGAGCATGAGTGCAATTTACTCTGAAAGAAAGGCCCCGACTCTTGGGTTTTCACAAGGATTAGTTAATTACTTTCGTATAGATACTTTCGCCTCGGAAGATAACAGAACCCATGAACCGAACCCTTGACGGGTGGGGAAGGGGATCCGGTAGTTCGGCGAAACGGGGATCGACAACGTTGAATTGTCGTCTTTTTCAGACGCACGAAATCGTTCTACCGTCGCGCATGCAGGACACCTGAAACGGCCTCCGGCTTTTGATGGTCAAGGTCATTCCAAATTCTCATTTGTGAAATTGTGGTTCAAGTCGTTCGCTCACTTCCGCCAAAACAGTTAGCGTGAGAGATGCCATGTGCCCTGGATCGATTTCCCTTAATAGGGTCCGTCTGTCCGGTGCGTTAAGTTTCAAGAGCAATAGTCAGTCTCACACGACTATGGACGACGCTCTCTCTCGCGAGACTCTGGGCGTAGGAGGGGGACCTTTTGTCAAAGATTCAAGACCGTTATCGCAATCGCAGAGGTCGTTTACTTGGGGGAACATTCGTGTGAAGCCGGTTCTAGTGTGGTTTGGGATAACATCAATTGTACAGTATTCAGTCAACGCGCTGTTTGGCCGAGGCTGTAAGACTGCA
The DNA here is from genome assembly GCA_930272665.1 of Mariannaea elegans. Taxonomy (NCBI): domain Eukaryota; kingdom Fungi; phylum Ascomycota; class Sordariomycetes; order Hypocreales; family Nectriaceae; genus Mariannaea; species Mariannaea elegans. Next base: position 606,163 of record CAKNEU010000002.1, on the reverse strand, counting down.
AGACTCAGCGCGTTTGTAGGCTTGCTGCCTAGAAAGTGAGTCACCGGTGACGCATGCTCTTGGTAAGCACCTGAAGATCTGGTTTGATTCTGCAGAGGCAATTGACATCATTCGAATTCGAACTCACATGGAAGAGAGTTGTGAGCACGCGTCCAACGATGATGAATGGCTGTCGCGGCGCTGACCCGGCTAGGTGGAGCTTTTTAGTAACCGACGGGCTCGGGCACTCGTTCGGAGCTCCGAGTTATGCTTGACATGGGCAATGATAGGCATGAATTCTGATTGCATGGTTAAAAAGGGCACGATTTGGCTATGGTTAAGGACATAACGTCGGAAGAGATCTGATATATAACTCTAGGGAAAGGCCATATTCCGGACTTTTCGGTCACAGCTTATTTGAGGTTCCTTTGGCGCAAAGTTTGGGTGACAAAAATACGGCCGGCTGTACGCAGAGTGCTAAAAGCACTGTAAAGACACAAGCTGAGTCAGCGTCGAGGCTCAAATTCTTCAGCCTGAGGTTAAAAGGATCTCGTAACTCCGCTCGGCTGTTGCGTCAAATACCACTGGCGCAAAACTCTTCAACCGAAAGTATCGGTTCAGATTGATAAAGAAATCCCTTTTTACTTGCTAAGGCCCCCGGATTGCCCCAGAGCGCAACCTTTCTTCCTTCGTAACTCCGAACACATCCACGGTCAGCCCGACAAGGCACAAGGCACAAGGCAAAGGGAGGGCACCTCCGGTTTAGCAGCGCAGCCATGAGCGACCGAAGTGAGACCCCGGACTCGGAAAACGACCGAAAGACTGGTTCGATTAACGGCTCCGGTCAACAGCCCGCCCGAAAGCGGCAGCGTGTCCGTCTGAGCTGCCTCGAATGTCGTCGTCGTAAGTTGTCCTGCGACCGCGGCTTCCCGTGTGAGCGATGCATCAAAAGCGGCACGCCGGACCGTTGCAGCTATGAATCTCGTACTGGCGAGGTCGTCAATGCATCGTCTGGTGTCCCGCCTCCCTTTGCTCAGCTCGACTCCCGTCGCTTCGGCATGGATCCGACCACGGGCCTGTCGCCCAGGGATCCCGAGTATGCGAGACAAGATCATGATCGCATCCGTCGTCTGGAGCTTGAGATAGCCCAGCTTAAGAACCAGCTCCGTCCTGGCTTGAACTTGGATGGAAGCACAATCGCTGCCACAACCACCTCACCTACCACTCAGAATGATAATCCAAATGTGCCGGATCCATCTGTCCGCGAAGTTCATGAGTCCATCGAGGCTACCAACATGTCTGGTGAGAAGGGTGAGCTGCGCTTCTTCCGTGGACGAGGATTCCGTACTCGTTACTTTGGTCCCCACAACGCCAGCATGGCCTTTGTTGAGTTGACGGGACTGTGCCCATTCATGAAGGAAACTGCTGATGAGTGGCTTCGGCCCGTCATCCTTCATGATCGCAAGGACCGCAAGCGACGTCAGCATGACCGAGAGAGGATTTTTGAACAACCCGATGCCGAGCTGGAGGCTCTGCTGCCTACCAAGGAGGAGTGTGACGCGCTCATCCGAGTTTACCTTGAACAGTTTGAGCAAGTCCACCGCATCGTTCACATCCCTACGTTCCAGAAGGAGTATGAGCAATATTGGATGCCGGGGTCTACCGGCCGTTACGCCGCATTCACTGCCCTCATTCTCTCCATGATGGCTGTGTCTACCTGCGTCCACACACATGAAGGCCTCAAGTTCATCGGCATGATGTCCAATGCCCGTCACTGGGCTGAGAAGTGGATTAAGGCATGTGATGAGTGGTTGCAGAAACAGAGTCAGAAGCATCGGCGACTTGTTCACTACCAGGTCGCCTGTCTCTTATATCTGGGCAAGCGTGTTAACACAATCAAGAAGAAACGCTTCTGGACCGGCGCTGGTGCTCTTATTCAGGATGGTATTGCGGTTGGCCTACATCGTGAACCAAGCCATATGGCTGCCAAGATTACCGTCTTCCACCAGGAGATGCGACGGCGCATCTGGTCAACGGTTGTCGAGTTTGATATGCAGGCCTCCTTTGACCACGGTTTACCGACTCTCGTCAGCCAACTTCACTATGATACCAATCCCCCCCGGAACCTGGACGACGAAGATTTCGACGAGAGCACCACAGTACTGCCTCCATCCAAGCCAGTTAAGGACTACACCTATTCATCCTTCCAGAACTTGGCAAGACAGAGCCTACCGCTACGTTTAGAGTTAAGCAGGCTTTTAACCGGTCCCTTGTCTGACATTGACTATGACCAAGTCATTCGATATACAAATGATTTGACGCAAGAGATTGACTCTCTCCCGTCTTGGGATACCAACGCGGAAAACACTAAGGGGATGAAAAACCCCATGATTGCCTACACCTTGCTGCATGTCCAGCTCAGACAGTACATCATACCCCTGCACCAGCCATACCTGAAACTTCGCAAGCAGAATTCAAAATACCAATATTCAGAGATTATATATTACAATGCTGCTCGAGACATTGTTCTTCTTCACGATAAACTATATGATCAGGGGATGCGGTCGTTGAACTTTCTCCGCGAGGATGCGCTTACGACGGCCATCAACCTCTGCAGCGTCACGATGTTGCAACCAAGAGGGTCTACAAACATGATCATGATCAACTCTCATCACACTCTCAAGTTGATTGAGAAGTGTATCTCTATGAAGGAGGATCGCCTGCTTAGATGCGGCAACAACGAGCCTTGGGGCTACTCCATCATGTGTGCCGCCCTGGGCCTACTAGAGGCTCATCTGGGCACTAAGGAACCTGAAGTGGCAAAGTCGACATCAGCCGAGCGCTTTGTGAACCTTCACTATCGGCTCTTGGCTAACCAAGAGCCTCCCGTTGCTGGAGAACAGTTGGTGGGATCTGGGTCGGCGATGGGGCCGGCGCCTAATATACCCTTGCACGATCGGCCAAAGGTAATGAACCTTGAGTTTCAGGGCAGGGAGTTTCCTAATATTGGCATCCAGTCTGTGACGCCGTTTACGTTTACCAGCAACCCCACGATTCCGACGGGTCCGGTCGATCCCAGCCAGGCCCAATGGTTGATGGGTGCCGGAGATCCGACCCAGCCATTCAACCTCGACCCGAGCCTCGAGCTGCTCGGGCTGAATCTGAATGAGATCTGGGGCGAGTCCTGGGAGCTTGGCTAATGTGTTACATGATGAAAAGACTTGCATATTAATAATTAATGTGGATTATGTGCTGCATTATTATGAAGGGATGTGGGGCAAAACTGATATCGTTATTGATTTATTTTTTTATTTTCTTTCTTCTCCTTTAGGGCGTTGTACAGGACGGATTGGAGGATACCAGGGTCTTTATTACATCACATCACATCACATCACGACTCAATCGCAAGCGCACATTTTGAGAGTCTTATGGCATCATATAGCCTTGATTCTTTATTGCTAATGCTGTGTTGTCTTTGAAGAAAACAAAGCAAACATCCATCCATCATTCAAATCTGTGGGTCTATGAGAATGGGGCTTCCACTGACAGCCAATTGTGTCCAGTGCAGAAAATTCAGGGGGTTTCCCCAACGGCCCGGCCCCTTCGGTTGTGCCGCTATGACGTCTAACCAGGCCCTACAAAATAGCAATTGAATACCCCAACTGCCCCCCCCCCCCCCCCAAAATGTCCGCTGACGTGCCCTATAACGCAGAAAATCCAGATTGGAAATACACTCAATTCAAGATGTGTTTGTTCCGGGTTATATTTCTCCGTGGCTGGCCTCAGCTTCCCAGGGTTGAACAGGCTCCCGCTTGATGTTCAACAGCACTGGGTCATCTTCGTATGGCTTGCCCATTTTGAGCTCGTGAACGCTTCGAGTGCAATAATCGATTTGCTGTCCCAACGCTTCGATGGCACTGTGGAGGTTTTGTCCACTCCCCCCGGAGGGTGCGGGGATGCTGTAAGTGGCCGCGATTCTGGCACGGGCCTCGCTAACCTCTTCCAGGTGATCGAGACGGCTTTTGATATCGAGAATGTTTTCAAAGATCTTTGCGACGTATTCAGAGAGGAAGGCTTGTTCTTGGATGCGCTTGGTGATAGGTTGAATTCGTTCGGCGATTTGGTCCATCAATTCTTGCTTGATTTGCTCGTACATGCGTGCACGTTCAGCCTTCATCTCGGTTTGTTCTTGCTGGCACTGGCCTCGTTCTGCGGGCGGGGGTTGACCAGATGCAGCTAGGGATTCGCTTGTTTTGGCGGCATTGGTAGTGGGGATAGCAACGACACAACTAGCATCGTTTGTGTCAACTTCAGCGAAATCAGGACAGTGGGCCGTGACGACGTCAGCTTGAGTTGCAGTCTTGTCAGCTGGAGTGATAAGTGTGCTGGCTGCGACGGTGATACAGTCGACAATGGTCTCACTGGTATCTGGATCATCTTCCTGGGCAGGCGTGTCTTGCTTTGCAACTGGTCGAGTAGAGTTGGCAGGGGGAGTTGAAGTTGTGGCGGTAGACTTGTCATAGCTGTGACGCTTTGCCTTTCGGGCCATATCCTGTCCAAGCTTGCCGCTTCCAGTGACGATGTCGTAATGAGGGCGCTTTCTCCTGTCCACCGCGGGATCTGAGTTGGGGGTTTTGCTGAGGGCTGCAGGAGGAGTTGCGCTTGTGAATGCCCAGATATCATCTTTGACTGAGCCGGAGGCCGATGGAAAGGTTACGGGCGTGTTTGCAGTCCAGATATCAGTTCCAGGGAACATCTCGTTGATGGTGCTGATGATGGCGTGGCGGCTCCTAAGGACACCCTTGCCATAGATAGCTCGGAATGCGATCCAATATGCCCAATTCCAACCTTCCTTGCGGCGAACGACTTGTCGCCAAATGTTGTGGTTGCTAGGAATAGTACGGCTGGAAACAGTTGTTTTCATCATGGGAAGAACCTTGACTAAAGCGAGCTTAGCTTCGTCGACCCATTTGTCTCCTTCAGCCAGGTAGATGTTCATGACTTCCTCAATGGCAGGCTTGTCCACCTCGCTGTGGGAGATCTTGATTGGGAGCTTGAAGTCACGAGTGAGGGATTCAATGGCCTCCTGAATCTCGTGGGAGTAGGTGACGGAACCAGAATTCGCATCCGTATCAGAAGTTGTGGACGAATTGGAGAGAGTTCTTCTTAATCGTGACGGGATCCGCGTCCTGGGAAGCACCTCATTGTTAACTCCATCAGAAGACCCGAGCGAGTGAGGCATCTTGATCGACAAGGTGAGATCAAAGTGTGAGATGAAGAGAAGCGAGCAAAGGACGTGGAATGGAGTAATGGATCTCTGAGGGAAGATGAAAAAATGACGGGAAGAGAGGCTGTAAAGAAATTAGTTGGATAATGAAGAAAATGCGCAGTGGCAGAGGGTTTGTTTGTGTGTCGTGAGCGGCTCCTACACAGGTGCCGCGCAAACTCGACAGAGCAAGAGTTACCCTAGATTTACTCTTCTGTGCAGGCAGATGTCAGGCAGCTGTTGGACAGTTGATGGGTTAGAGTGTGTGTGACTCGCTGATCAGATGAGGCTGAAAGAAAAGATGTAGATGCTTCCAGCGTTGTCGAATGGTTTCAACCCGTCACGCCCTTTGTGGTGATGCACCAGGAATCACAAGGACCTATTACTTGTGTGATTAGGCTCCCTGTAAGACAACAATGACTTCCAAGGCACGGCCAATTTATTACTGCTTTTGAACTGTGGGATATCTTCTTTCGGCTTTTTTCGTTCTGATGTTGTCTCGGGGTGGCCAAGCCATCGCACTCTATATCCTTTTCACCGTCTTTCGATTCCTTGGCAGTGAATCAGGCATGGCAGCATTGCTCCCCAATCGGATTGGCTGTTTCGCTCCCGCCACGGTGCACAGGCTGGGAAGAAGAGTCTGATACTGCGTTCGGCTGGCCCATTTGCTTGCTGGTAGTACACGCAGCTTGTACTGCGGAGATGAATCGGCCATCAGGGCCGAGATGCCTCAGCACTGTGGAATTGTCTCAACCCGTCAATCTGATACCGGCATCACACAGTCACACATTTGCTGGTGTGCTTGTCATTACTGCTCCCTTTAGGAGAACCAGAGGCTTGCACAGCACAATAGCAAGATGGATACCCTCTGCACCCCCTCTCACACCCCCCCAGTCGGGCCAAACAAGATAGCTTCTT